>CAUYPK010016582.1:0-31283 GCA_963574355.1 Loris lydekkerianus | reverse complement strand
ATTGTGTTAAGACATTTACATTCTACATTTACTAAGTTTGGTACATCACTATTAACTAAACTTCAGTGTTTGTTTGGAGTTTACCAGTTTTTCCACTGTCCTTTTTCTATTCCAACATCCAATGTGGACTACCACCTTATTTTTAGAAGGAATTGATTTACATGTTTCTGTAACAGTTTTGGTTGATTGTTATAGTGACAGCCCCCAACCCCGTCCCCGCCCCCCGACTCCCCAGTGGATCGCTATCCCTGTGTCCTTACATAGAATCTCTATCCCTGTGTCCTTACATAGAATCCCTCCTACATTGATTCAGCGACTTGCTTTGGTCAAGATTTTTTGTTATCTGGCCAATGGGACATTAGCAAATATGACACAAGCAGAGGCTTGAAAAGTCCTTGTGCATTGGCACTTGCTCTAATTTGCTTCTTGCTGGAAATCCTTCTGCTAACATGAGAAGCTTGGAATGACCTGCTGTAAAAACATGACTCAGCTAATAGCATCAACTGCCAGACATGTGAGGGCGGCCATCCTGGACCCACTAGGCCCAGTAGAACTGCCGGGTGGCTACAACTGCCTGAGTGTCCCTAGGTGAGACCAGAAAAACTGCTCATGAATTGCTCATCACAGAGGCATGAGCAAATAAAATGATCGTTGTTTTAAGACACTCTGTTTGGGGTGATTTGATACTCAGCAAAAGATAATTGATACAAGATACAGAACATTCAAGTTTTCTTGAATTGGTTTTGGGCAGTTACATGTTTCTAGAAAATTATCTATTTCTTTTGAAATTTCAATTTTATTTGAAAAAATTTACATGTAGTATTCTCCCATAATTAAAAGAAAATCTTACAGTATATCTTATTAGATTCACTTTTTAATTCATAGTATGATTTGCTTTCTTTCCTTTTTTTTTTTTTTTTTTGGCCAGGGCTGGGTTTGAACCAGCTACCTCTGGCATATGGGGCCAGTGCCCTATTCCTTTGAGCCACAAGTGCCGCGCTCCTTTACTTTTTTATTGCCTGTGCATGTTGGCAGAGATATGCCTTGGTCTTTTTTTTTTTTTTTTTTTTTGGAGATAGAGTCTCACTTTGTTGCCCTCAGTAGAGTGCCATGGCATCATAGTTTATAGCAACCTTGAACTCTTGAACTCAAGTAATTCTCTTGCCTCAGCCTCCCAAGTAGCTGGAACTACGGGTGCCCACCACAACGCCCAGCTATTTTTAGAGCCGGAGGGTCTCTATCTGGCTTACACTGGTTTCAAACCTGTGAGCTCAGGCAATCAGCCTGGCAGAATGCTAGAATTACAGGTGTGAGCCACTGCACTAGGCCAGTTCTTATATTTTCAATAGTTGTGTTTACATTTGTAATGTACATGACTGTTTTTTTTTGTTTGTTTGTTTGGTTGGTTTTTTTGTACAGACAGAGTCTCACTTTATTGCCCTCAGTAGAGTGTCATGGCATCACACAGCTCACAGCAACCTTCAAGTCCTGGGCTTAGGCAATTCTCTTGCCTCAGCCTCCCAAGTAGCTGGGACCACAGGCACCGGCCACAACGCCCGGCAATTTTTTGCTTCAGTTAGGCCAGGACCGGGTTTGAACCCACCACCTTCGGTATATGGGGCTGGCGCCCTACCTACTGAGCTACAGGCACTGCCCCATACATGACTATTTTTTAATAAAGGTCATATGTAAAATTTTGACCTCACCTCAGAGGCAGATCCAGGATTTATGCGACTTGAAGCTTATTCATTTTGAGAGCTCTCTCTAAGAAAAGAATACAAAAATCACTTCTGCAGTTTATGCTTCCCTAGCTCCATGTTCCAGTTCCTTTTCTTTCAAAACAATAAAAAGATCTTAGAAGGCTTCACTACAATTACCATAATCCATCTTCTCCATTTTATTACCCAGCACTTTATTCTTTCTCATTGTAAATCTTCCATATTAATTGCTATCATTATTGTTTTTTCTTTTTTTTTTGAAACAAAGTCTCACTATGTTGCCCTGGGTAGAGTGTTGTGGTGTCACAGCTCACAGCAACCTCAAACTCTTGGGCTTAAGTGTTTCTCTTGCCTCAGCCTCCCAAGTAGCTGGGACTACAGGCGCCTGCCACAACACCCGGCTATTTTTTTCTTTTGCAGTTTTTGGCCAGGGCTGGGTTTGAACCTGCCACCTCTGGCATATGGGGCCGGCGCCCTACTCCTTTGAGCCACAGGCACTGCTCTATAAAGATTATTTTAACTTTGTTTTTTTGTTTGTTTGCTTGCTTGTTTGTTTTTGAGACAGAGCCTCAAGCTGTCGCCCTGGGTAGAGTGCTATAGCATCACCGCTCACAGCAACCTCCAACTCCTGGGCAATTGATTCTCTTGTCTCAGCCTCCCAAGTAGCTAGGAACACAGGCACCTGCCACAGCACCTGGCTATATTTTAGTTGCAGCCATCATTGTTGTTTGACGGGCCCGGGCTAGATTCAAAATCGCCAGCTTGGTGTAAGTGGCTGGCGCCTTAGCTGCTTGAGCCACAGGCACCGAGCTATTGTTTTTTATATATAAGGATTATTTAGATCTACCCATCATATACTTTTTTCCTCAGTATTGCTTTATTCCTTCCACTCCTTTCAAAGTTTTAATTTTCTTTTTCTTTTTTTTTTTTTTTTTGGCAGGCCGGGGCTGGGTTTGAACCCGCCACCTCTGGCATATGGGGCAGGTGCCCTACCCCTTTGAGCCACAGGCGCCGCCCTCAAAGTTTTAATTTTCTTGTTTTCTCTCTGAGGAATACATTTTTAAAAGACAGAGTCTCACTTTGTCACCCCAGGTAGAGTGCAGTGGAATCATCCCAGCTCACTGCAATCTCAAACTCCTGGGCTCAAGCAATCCTCCGTTCTCAGCCTCGCAAGTAGCTGGGAATACAGGATCACACCAGGACACCATGCTCAGCTAATTTTTCTATTTTTAGTAGAGACGTGGTTTCCCATTTTTGGTCTAGAACTCCTGAGCTCAAGTGATCCTCCTACCTCAGCCTCCCAGAGTGCTAGCTTTGTAGGAGTTAGCCACTGTGCCTGTCCTCTGAGGAATGCTCTTTTATCAGTTCTTTCGATGCAGGTATACATGTGAAAATCTTTCTCAGTCCTTTTTTGGTCTGAAATGTCCTTTTTAAACAACATGTAGTTTAGTATAGCATTTGGGGATGACAATTATTTTCCCTCAGCCCTTTGAAGATATTATACTCATCTCTTTTGTTGCTAATGAGTAGGCTGTTTACTTATGATTTCTTTGTAGGTGATTTTTTCTTTTTTTCTGTGGTTTCTTTTAGGATTTTCTCATTATCTTTGGTGTCGAGAAGTTTCACTACAGCATGCCTCGCTATAAATTGATTTATATTTTCTCTGTTCAGAAATCACTGTGCCTCTTCAACCTGAGGATTTACATAGCCAACAGTTCTGGAAAGTTGTTAGCCGTCAGCTCTCTGCATATTGTTGTTTCTTCCTCATTTTCTCCATTATCCTCTGCTGGAATTATAATATTAGAGGGATTCTCCCTGTTTGTTCTACCCTCTGTGTATCTTAGTCTCCTGTTCTCTTTGATGTTCCGTCTTAAAAAATTTTTGTGCCGAATTGGTGCACGTCTCCAAAGTGAGTTTAGAATAGAAAAAGTTCTCTGGGAAGTGATATTGTGTGTGCGTGTGAGTGTACATTTTAGTAAAAGCAAATTTTACTTAGCAACAGTTCTCTCTGGGAGTCCCAGCAAAAGTCCCACCCACACAGCAACACCCCCCCCCCCCCCCAGGTTTTACTGTGCTTTCAGAAGAAAAAAAAAGATGAATGTTAAAGAAATCAGAAGCACAGAATGACTTACAGTAATAAACTGCTAAGTTAGAAACAAAAATGTGAAAGGATCATCAGAGCTGATTACAGAAAAGGGAAATTTTTTTAGTGTTCTCTAAACCTATGGTGAAGGACAGAGGGGGTCAATTGAATTAGCTCAAACGCTCTGAATATATCTAGAGAGAAGAGACCTTTCCTCAAAACACTTTTTCTCCACCAGCCATTCCCTAATAATTCAGGATGGTTCTTGGACATGGGGGCAGGGCAGTGGAAGGACTCTCTTTCAGCCAGCTGATGACCACTTTTGAGGAAAGAAGCTGAATGCTGGACAAGTCCAGGGACTATAGATGATTTCTGCACTACCCAGGCTTCTTGTGCAGCACTGGGGAGAAAAGAGTGAAAACCAGACCCAAAACCTCTGGAAGGCCACACTATGTTTCTGCTTTCTAACATTTCTCCACCTTTGAGGGTTTGGGTTGGGATAAGGGTAGTTTGAGTGCTGATGGTAGCAGGGACGCCAAGAACGCCTGGGTCCTACCCACACCCTAAAGGGCACATCTGGAGTGCAGCAGGCCAAGCCCAAGGGAGCCTGCTCAGGAGGGCTCCACTCTACACACAAGTCCTCCCCATTCCACTCCAGGACTCCAGGGATGCTCTGCAAACTGAAGGAGCTCTGTGCTGTGGAAGGACCCAGTGTCCGGCCCTGCCCTGCCCAGGCTCTAGCTTTCTCTTCTGTGAAATGGGGATAATAATATTTGCCTACCTGGGCGGTGCCTATGGCTCAAAAGAGTAGGGTGCCAGCCCCAAATGCCAGAGGTGGTGGGTTCAAACCCAGCCCCGGCCCAAAACTGCATAAAAAAATTTGCCTACCTACCTCACAGGCTGGAGTCCTGTCTTGAAGAACAAAAGAAAAATGTGTTAAAGTATTTGGTGTCTTATTTGAGTGCTATTCAAATTCAGAAATACTGAGAAATGTCAATGGAAAAGAACCCAGATTCTGCAAAATAATTTATAACAGAGCTAAACATATGTGACCATGGCTCAGAGAGCCACACCCAAGAAGCTTCAAGTGGCTGGGTTACAATTTGGTTTTATACATCTCAGGAAGATAGAAATAGGGAGATAGAAATTACACGTAAAGTCCTAAGCCGATATTGGAAGGGGTACGTTGATTTGGCCAGAAAAGACAGAAAATCTCAAAGGAGGGCATTGCAGGTTATAGTCAGGTTTAAAGATTCTTTGATTTGTTATTAAAGAAATGAAGCTTTGTATAAAGGCTTGGAATGTTTGAAATTTAGGAAGTCTGATAATGAGAGACAAGCCACCAGACATATACAGGTCATAGACTCAAGTGATCTGTCAAATAAATGACCTGTAGATGTGTTTTAAGATTTGTCTTATACAGCCTTAAGCTGGAAAATGGGTTAAAAAGGATACATGTAGGAAGGGGCCTTGACTGATCTCCCTCCTCCTTGCCAGCAAACCAGCTTCAGGGTATTTACATGGTTTCCTTGGTTAAGAGGGGTTTCACTCAGTCAGCTGGGAGACTGAAGATTTTATTTTAGTCCACAGAAACCTGGTGAACTTTTTTCTTTGTATTCTTAGAACTGAAGTTCTACTATATATTTATTTTAAAAAACACTTGACTATGGTTCAGTGTCCATAGCACAGTGGTTACTGTGCCAGCCACATGCACCCAGGGTGGTGGGTTCAAACCCAGCCCGGGCCAGCTAAACAACAATGACAACTGCAACAAGAAAAAAAAAATAGCCGGTGTTGGGATGGTGCCTGTAGTCCCAGCTACTTGGGAGGCAGAGGCAAGAGAATCTCTTAAGCCCAAGAGTTTGAGGTTGCTGTGAGCAGTGACACTACAGCACTCTACGGAGGATGAGATTCTATATCAAAAACAAAAAACACTTCACTATGCTATATAAAGTATTTTTTAAAAATTCAGAAAGCCCAAGATAACAGTCATCCTTTATCCCAGCATCTAAACAGAATCACTACAAATAATTTAGTGTCTTATTTCCTTCCAGTTCTTTTTTCCATACAGGTTTATATAGCTGTTGGTTAACTTAATATTAAGAGCATTTTTTTTCTTTGCAGTAAATATTCTTTCACGTCTTCTGGGTCATCATTGCTTAGGATTTGAGACATGGACTTTTTCCAGTGGTGTCTGGCCGGCAGTAAACCAGTAGGTAATTAGTGAATATAGCCAATCTCTATACTTCCATAGTTTCCCACTTGTAAACAACTCTCTAACGTGTTTGGATGCACATATACATACATATATATATATATATATATATATATATATATATATATATATATATATATATATAAAATCATTTTCCAAGTCAGTTGCTGGGTCAAAAGTCTGCACGGTTTTTAGGTACTGGTACAATATATTGCCAAAATGCCCCATAGGATTTTTTTTTTTTCATTAATATTAAATCATAGCTGTGTTAATGCGGTATGGGGCACCATACACTGGTTTTATAAACAGTTTGACACATCTTTATCACACTGGTTGACACAGCCTTCCTGGCATTTTCTTAGTTATTGTGTTAAGACAATTATACTCTACATTTACTAAGTTTCACATGCACCCGTTTAAGATGCACCGCAGGTGTAATCCCACCAATCACCCTCCCTCCGCCCATCTATAACCTAAGAATATGGAAAAGGGGGAGAGGGAGGGCCCCATAGGATTTTCAATGGAAACTGGTTTTAGGGACTTGGGGTCCTGCCCAGCAGAGGAACCTGGTGGTGCTCTGAGTGTCCTGAGGAGTAACCCATCCTCCAGGAGGTTTTAGGGACTAACTTTACTTGCCTCTACCCTGAGACCCCGGAGGCAGATTTCCCCGAGGCAGCCCCTTGGGATGGCCTTCCCGGAGATGAATTTTCAATTTACAAAGTGTGCCCAGCGGGCGATACCCGGTCCCTTCCCATGCTGAGCCTCTGGCCCTGGCCTAGGTGCAGGCGCAGCGGGGGCGGCACCGCGCTGGGAGGAGGACAGCCAAACGCGGCCACTTCAAAGCTCTCGGTTTGGGGCCGGCAGGGGAAGGGGCTGGGCTTGAAGGCCCACAGAGGGAAGCCGCCCACAGCTGCGCCCCCCGGGCGGGGGAAGGGGCGCGCGGCCTCGCGGTGCGCGCGCTGTGCAGGTGGCCACATCTCCCTTGCCCGGGTTGGGAGAATGCCCTGCTCCGCCCCGCCCACCAGATCCACCTGCCTCCCGGGGTCCGCCCGCCGGCCCTAGGCGCCCTCGGCCTTGGGCATGACTGCTGATGACCAGCCCCACCCAGACCAAAAGTGACACCTCGAGCTTTTCCACCCTGCAGAATTCCCCTGAGCCTCGTCTTTCGTTTTTTGGATTAGGGGAGAGTAGCTTGAAAGAAATAAGAAGTTAAGTTTTGAGTATGAAAAAATTAAAATTCCCTCCTTTTACCCCCACCCCAACCCTAGTTCCAACATCACTGCAGACTTGAGGGTAACAGTGGAGTGATGGGGTCCTGGACAGAGCATGGCTTTGACCTTCTTCCGTGTGGATGGATTTTGGGTCCCAGCAAGGCTCATAGGATGCTCATAGACCCACGCCACCCCTTCCTCCCTAGGAAGGGGAAAGCCAGTACCCCTCCCCTCACTCCACTCTGTGCCTGGGCCTGTCCCAGGGTAATCCCCGCAGGAGGCTGGATGGCATTTTCCCCAGGGCCGCTTTCCTAGCTGAGGCTGTGTGGAGATCGTGGAACCCGCCCCCTACAGCTGCAAGTAGTGCACGAAGACTCTTGAAGAGCTGCACAGCTGACCCTAGTGGCTAGTTCCCAACCTCCAGGGAACAGCAGCCTGCAGACACGTTCTAAGATCTTCATTTCCTCATTGATTCAGCGGGGGCTGTTAGGTGCTTGCTGTGTGCCAGGTGCTGGGATTTCAACCCAAACAAATCAGTCAAGACAGACAAGACTTTATACATTACCCCATGAGGGAAAGGGGAACACAGGTACATCATCCCAAACAATGTTACTTCCCAGAATGGATCCAAACTCTGTCCTACCAGAGGGGAGGAGCCTGGAGCAGCTCTCAAGAGCTCCAAAGGAGCTCCAGGCCCTCTCACCTGATTTGTGGTCACTTTGTGATAGGTGACCTGGCCTTCTGTGTACCTCCCTTCTGCCACCTACAGCAAAGGAGCTGGCAGTTCACAGGGAGCCTCTTTCTTTCTTTTCTTTTTTTAGACAGAGTCTTACTTTGTCACCCCCAGTAGAGTGCTGTGACATCATAACTCACAGCAACCTCCAACTCTTGGACTCAAGCAGTTCTCTTGCCTCCGCCTCCCAAGCAGCCGGGACTACAGGCCCTGGCCACAATGCCCTGCTATTTTTAGAGTTGAGGTCTAGCTCTGGATGCAGCTGATCTCAAACCTGTGAGCTCAGGCAATCCATCCACCTCAGCCTCTCAGACTGCTAGGATTACAGGCATGAGCCACCTTGTCCAGCCAGGAAGCCTCTTTCTGATGATTGAGTTTGATGTTCTTGGACAGTACAGTGGGGGCAAAGGACAAGGCGCCTGGTAAGCTGCAGGGTGCGAAGGTTCTGCTCTGGGCAGAGGCATTGGAAAAATGGCCCTTGAGTCTAACCCTCATACTGCAACTGGACCATCCCCAGGGTCAAAAGTGTCTCTCTCAAAGCCACCAAGAAAGTCTAGGAAGGGCAGTAAGTCCTTTTGGACGGTTTTTAGTTCCAAGGGTCCAAGTTGCCACTTCTCCCTAGACTCAGCCCACACATCCCGGTGACAATCTCCTGCAACCCCAGTATGACCTCCTGCAATCCAGCTGGGAACAAAGAGAGCCTCAGGGTCCTGAAACCTCAAGACCTTTAGAAGACCCTCTCTGGGGATGTGGTCTTGTTTCTGTTATGAAAACCCCAGAGCACTTCCCAGTCATGCTGTGTAAACAGCTCACCACCAGCCTCAGAGCCCTTCATTAGGCGCTGAAGGGAAGAATGGGGCAAGGTGCTGCACAGGGGTGTGCTACTGGGTCCCTGGAAAAGCAGAGGCTGTGTCACAAATTAAGAAGTCTTAGGCTCTGAACCCATCACCAGATCCCTACAGGGTCCTGCCCCTGACAGGGATGCTAGTGAGAGCACCACCCCCCTCGCATAGACAGCAGGGGTCCAGGATGAATTCTCCCTGAACATGGGCTCCCAAGGGCAATGTGGCTCTTCAAGCAGAGGCTAAGCAGCCAACACCCCAGGACAGTGATTCCCAAAGTCATGTCCCTGAACCAGCCACATCGCCTGGGAACTTGCTATAAATGCAAATTCTCAGGCCCCACCCCAGACCTCCTGAATCAGAAATTTCAGAGGTCTGACTCACCAATGTGTAGTTTAAAAAGCCCTCCACATAGTTCTCCATCTTCCCATCTCCCCTCCAGCCCCTGTGTCCTGTACTGGCAAGGCTGAATCTGCTCTGCTCACAGCTCTCTCCCTACCACCCGGCACAGCCTGGTATTTAGTGGATTCTGGTCAAAGAAGGTCTGTGGTGTGGGTGAGATGGGCCCACCCTTGCTGAAAGTGCTTACCCTGCAGCAGCCTTCACAGGGGTCAAGGCATGGCCTGCCTTCCACTGTGGCCACCTCTGATTGTAGGGCAAGGAGCTGGATCGGATAACCTCTAGGGTTTCATCCCATCTGAAGAGTCCAAGGGCCTTAGGTACAAAAGGCTAAAGAGGCAGGAGAAACTTGGCTCTCCAGGAGCTGATCCAGTTGTTTTATCAATATTCATTTATTTATTTATTTCTGAGATAGGATCTCACTCCATCACCCAGGCTAAAGTACAGCACTGCCTCATCATAGCTCAAAGCAACCCCAAACTCCTGGACTCCAATGATCCTCTTTCCTCAGCCTCCAAGTAGCTGGGACTACAGGTGTGAGACATGACACACAGGGTCTGTCATGCTCAGGCTGGTCTGGAACACCTGTGCTCAAGCGATACTCCACCTCAGTCTCCCAGAGTGCTAGGATTACAGGTATGAGCCACCATGCTCCACCTAGATTATTATTATTTTTTTTTTTTAGAGACAGAGTCTTATTTTATCACCCTCCATAGAGTGCCATGGCGTCACACTGCTCACAGCAATCTCCAACTCCTGGGCTTAGGTGATTCTCTTGCCTCAGCCTCCGGAGTAGCTGCAACTACAGGCACCCGCCACAACGTCTGACTTTTTTTTTTTTTTTTTTGGTTGTTGCAGCTTGGCCAGGGCCAGGTTCAAACCCGCCACCCTCAGTACATGGGGCCAGTGCCCAACTCACTGAGCCACAGGCACCACCCTCCACCTAGATTATTTTAAACAAATGCAGTTTGCCTGCTCTTAACCCAAGTTGGGTCTCTGTGAGTACCTAACAGGAGGCCCAGGGGAAGGTCTGATTTAATGACCAGATTATAATTACCATTATACTTATTAGCACTACCCTTAGAAATAAGCACTTAAAATATTTCTTCTTTTAAGAGAATAAATGCTCTGGCTCGGCGCCCATAGCACACTGGTTACAGCACCAGCCACATGCACCAAGGGTGGTGGGTTCAAACCCAGCCTGGGCCAGCTAAACAACAATGACAACTGCAACCAAAAAAATGGCTGAGTGTGTGGTGGGCACCTGTAGTCCCAGCTACTTGGGAGGCTGAGACAAGAGAATTGCTTAAGCCCAAGAGTTTGAGGTTGCTGTGAGCTGTGATGCCACAGCACTCTACTCAGGGTGACATAGTGAGACTCTGTCTAAAAAAAAAAGACAATAAATGCTCACCCTTAAACCTCTTTACTTTCCTCTCTAAATCAAAGTATTTCTTCCCTATTACAGGAAATAAAAACTTCAGCTCAGCCTACCCTGACAAATTAAAAACTCTAAATCTTTTCAATAAATTCTTTATTTATTTTTTGAGACACAGTCTCACTCTGTTGCCCTGGGTAGAGTGCTGTGGTATCAGCTTAGTTCACTGCAACCTCAAACTCTTGGGCTTAAGGGATCCTCTCAAGTCAGCCTCCTAAGTAGCTGGGACTACAGGCAAGTACCACCACCATTCCTGGCTAATGTTTCTATTTTTTTAGTAGAGACGAGGTCTTGCTCTTGCTCTCGCTCAGGCTGGTCTTGAACTCCTGATCCTCCCACCTCAGCCTCCCAGAGTGCTAGGATTCTTCAACAGATTCTTACAGAGCACTTGCCATGTGCCAGATGCTGCCTTTACCCTCATGGAACCCACTCCTCATGAAAGAGGGATCTGTGACTTGATCCCTTATACTTGGGGCCAGAATGCCCCCACCATTCAGGGATACCCCATGAACCATCATCGTTGGAGGTGACATATGTGTGCCCAATTCTGTTTCAGAGCTCAATGCACATTCACCCATTCAATTGTCACTATAACCTTAAGAGGCAGCTACTCCCCATTGCACAGAGAAATGTATGAGAAAACAGAGTGACAGCGAAGAGCTAGGCCTCCCTTTTGCCTGCTCAGCACCCTCCCAGCTCAGGGAGGCCCATTTATCCAGGAGTCTAGGAATACTTTCTTCAGAGCTCAGAGAAAATGGAATGTGCATTTTCTGAGTATTCTAGCCTTAGCCACAGGTCAGAGCTCTAGCTAAAGCCAAAGGACATAAAAGGTGCTCAATGTCCAGAGAAATTCTCCAGGAGAAACACTCTTCTCCTTTGGCTCTGCCCCTAATTATCAAAGCCACAAGACTTGCTCCTTAAGGTGTACTGTCAGGGAGCCTGGGGGAGGGGAGGGGGGGAGAGTCCGTGACATGCTGCAAGCTGCTCGCAGTCCCACTCTGATCTGTTGAAGTTAGGAAAAGCGCAGAGACATGGCCATTCATCTCACATCCACCAGGCCCCTGCTTCACACTCGACCATCCGCGACTGAGCAGGCTGTGACATGAGCCAAATCAGACCCCTGCCCTCAGCGACTGGAGATGCCTGGGGTGCTGGATGCTGAACCCCACTGCACCCAGAGAAGGAGGGCTAACCCCAGTTATGGTCAGCAAAGGCAAAAGGGTGGGGGGCAGAGGGGAGGAGAGGGGTACAGCTGACAGGTGAGAGTTGTTGCACTGCGAGGGCTGGGGACAGGCAGGGCAAGGAAGCAAGGGTCTATTCAGAGCACTGCACAAAGTCCAGGAAGGTGGGAAGACTGTGGCTTGTTTAGGGCCCCCCAAGTGGTTGGGTATCCACAGCACAAGCACAGAGAGTGCACTGGGGAGCAGGGGTGGGTCCTGAGAGATGGAGGGCCACCCTGGACCCCGTGGGTTCACAGTAGAGCCTTTGGATTTGCCACATGTGGGATGCAAGGAGAGTAAGCAGAGAAGATGTACTCTAGATGGTACTCACACATCTAGGAAAGATGCCATGGCTGCCATGTGGCGTGTGAATGGGATGTGGCGAGACAGGAGAGAAAGTGGGCCAGGGGCTGGACTGAGGCCATCACGGAGAGCAGGGTGAGTGGGGGCTGGGTTTGGGAAACACGGGGGCAGAAGGACAGGTGGAAAATGAACAAGCAGAAAACCTAGGGAGGCACCTCCAGGGTGTGCAGCCCAAGGGAACAGATAGAGAGGATATCTGCTGAGCCAGAAACATAGGAGTAGCTGTGTTTGTTTTGATCTAGAGCAACTGAACAAACGTATGTTGAAGGCCTACTGTCTGCCTGGCCAGATTACCCCTTTATTTGCAAAGCTGTAGATGAACTAGGTGATTCCCAAGCCTATGTGGCAGAAAGCCCCCAGGACTTCCCAGGTGAGTGAGTTTTGACTGAGAGATCTGCTAGTGGGACCCCAAGGACCACCGATAGCCCAGGCTTTCACCCCAGGAAAGCCACTCCACATGGGAGCCCAGAGACCAGAACAGAAAGAGAGAATGCAGGCTGTTGTTGACAGGAGAGGAAAAACCAGGCTTCCTGTTTGAACTTACGCAGGTACTGGAAGTTGTGAGTAATGCTGAATCTTGGCCTGCACCAAAGGCGGCCTGCGGTGGGGGCTTCTCACAACTGCTGTGAAGAGTGGCTTTGAATCATTTGCCGGTAGCAGGAACACTGCATCTAGGCAGGCCACAGGGTGGACAGCACCAGCACTGGCGAGCACCGGCCTCTCTTGTGCTGCTCCGTCTGAGCGGTCCATCACCCTCGGTGAGGACCCAACATCATACTCCACAGGCTTTGCACATCTCAGTGCCCTAGTGGTCTTTGCTCCGATGGACAGACTATCTCTGGGCTCTTGGAAACTGCCTGCCTCCTTTTCCCCAGCCTGGGGTCAGGCCAGTGCAAGATGCCATTCTGGGCAAGGAAAGCTGGCCTATCTCTCATCCGTCCCCTGTTGGGCCTGGGCAGTTTTAGGGTTTCATAAGAGGACTTCGCCGTGGAACTAAAACTAAAAGCCCTCTGTGGAGGTGAAGCGCCAGGCACAGGTGAAATGTGGAGACAAATAACACTCACTGACATTTATTGTTCTCTTACTACACACCAGAACTGAGGCCTTGTCTCATTTAAGCCTTGTGATGATATTCCTGGCTCACAGATGAGAAAATAGTCCTATGCTACAATGTATGTGTGTTCATATTTTTCAACTGGATTGAGGCATAATTGAAATCTACTAAGCTATACATATTTAAAGTGTACAGTTAATACATTAGTATGTTTATACCCACACATTTCCATCATCCCCCAAAGTTTCCTCGTGCCTCTTTATAACCTGCTTCTCCTTCCTTCCACCCCAGTCCTCAGGCAACCACTGAGATGCTTTTTGTCAAAATAGGTTTCTTCACATTTTCTAGAGTTTTATCTAAATCAAATTAGATATATACACGTACTCTCTCTTGTCTGGCTTTTTTCAGTCAACATAATTATTATGAGGGTTATCTGTGTTGTTGTATATATCAATAGTTAATTCCTTTTTGTCGCTCAGTACTATCCATTGCATGGATATATCACAAAAATATATTGCTGGCTGGGCCTGATGGCTCATGCCTGTAATCTTAACACTTTGGGAAGCTGAGGTGGAACGATCACTTGAGCCCAGGAGTTTGAGGCTGTAGTGAGCTATGATGACACCACTGCACTCTAGCCCAAGTGAAAAGACTCTGTCTCAAAAACAAAACAAGGGGCACCTACGGCTCAAGGAGTAGGGCACCAACCCCATATGCCAGAGGTGGTGGGTTCAAACCCAGCCCCGGCCAAAAACTGCAACAACAAAACAACAACAACAAACAAAAAGTCAGTGTATTTATCCATTTACTTATTGGTAGACATTTGGGTTGTTTCCAATTTGGGGCTATTATAAATAAAGTTGCTATGAACATTTGTATACAAGTCTTTGTGTGGACATGTTTTCATTTTTCTTGGGTAAATAGGAGTAGAAGTTCTGGATCACATAATAGGCACATGTTTAACTTTCCTTTTCCTTTTCTTTTCTTTTTTTGAGACAGTTTCATTTTGTCACCCTCAGTAGATTGCCGAGGCATTCTAGCTCACAGCAACCTCAAACCCTTAGGCTTGAGTGATCCTTAGCCTCAGCCTCCCAAGTAGCTGGGACTACAGGCGCCTACCACAATGCCCATCTATTTTTAGAGATGGGGTCTAGCTCTAGCTCAGGCTGGTGTTGAACTCCTGACCTCAGGCAATCCACCCGCCTTTGTCTTCTAGAGTGCTAGGATTATAGGCATGAGCCACTGGGCCCAGCCATCCTGTTTAACTTTTCAAGAAACTGCCAAACTTTATTCAAAGCGGTATACCAACAGTATAGTTGTTTCACATTCTTGCCAACTCCTGATATAGTCAGTTTTAGGGTTTTGGGTTTTTTTTAAGCCATTCTAATGAATAAAATGGTACCTTATCACGGTTTTAATTTGCATTTCCCTGATGAGTAATGATGTTGAGCAGCTTTTCATGTACTTATCAGCCATTTGTACATTTTCTTTTGTGAAACGTCTGTACAAATCCTGACATCTCTATAACTGAGATATATCTTACAACTAATGGCTTATTATGGCTAAACTGTCAAGGAGTGTCTTGGTGGGACATAAAAGATGGTGCACCTTACAATGGGGGGAGACTTACATTCATAAAATACATAAAGCCACTTGCCTTGGGTCACACAGTGACCAGGGACAGAATGTTCCACCCTGAGCCTGTGCTTTTAAAGATTATATTATTCTGCACAGCTGTAAGAGTCACGACCAGAACAGCTGTAAGAGTCATGACCAGATTTGTTGTCACTTCTGTGCTCTAAATGCTTTGTCAGAGAGCACTGGCACATTTACCCTTCAACTCCTAGGCCTTGGCTGGCCTTGGCTCCCCTCTTCATGACAGGTATCTTCACTTGGAGCCTTCAACTAGCAAGGGCTTACCAAGAACAACTCTGTGCCAGGCTGGGGAGTGGAGCAGACAGAGCTGGACAGGATGCCATCTCTGGCCTATAGGACTCAGAGTCCAGAGAGGGAAACAAGAGAGACCCACAGAACACACACTCAGCAGAGGTGGTGAGTTCTCAGATGAGAAAGGAGGGACCACTGGCCTTACCAGTTCTTAAATGCTCTGTTCAGTTCAAAGCGGTGGGTGCACAGGTCTTGGGCTTTTTAAATCCCGAGCTCCAGCCCTTGCCAGCTGTGTGACCTCTGGAATATGGCTTAACCCTCTAAGCCTCAGTTTTCCCATCTATAAAATGGAGGGAAAATTTATGCTATGGGGATTATTTTTATTCCCACTTTTCAGATGAAAAAACAGAGAGGATTACATAAGAAGATATAGAGATTCTTTTGTCTCAGCTGCCAACATGCCATCCAGACTGAGGAAGACCCAGAAGCTTCAGGGCCACGCGAGCCATGGCCACGGCCACATCAGCAAGCTCAGGAAGCACCCAGGAGGCTGAGGTAATGCATCATCACAGGATCAACTTCGACAAATATCACCCAGGTTACTTTGGGAAAGTTGGTACCACTTAAAGAGGAGCCAGAGCTATTGCCCAACTGTCAACCTTGATAAATTGTGGACATCGGTCAGTGAGCAGACACAGGTAAATGCTGCCAAAAACAAGACAGGAGTTGCTCCCATCATTGATTTAGTACAATCGGGCTACTACAAATTTCCAGGGAAAGGAAAACTCCCAAAGCAGCTAGTCACTGTGAAGGCCAAATTCTTCAGCAGAAGAGCTGAAGAGATTAAGGGTGTTGGAGGGGCTTGTGTCCTGGTGGCATGAAGCCACATGGAGGGGAGGTTCATTAAATGCTATTTCCTTGTGGTCTGAGGGGAAAAAAAGATATAGAGAGAGGACACTTGGTTCAAAGGCAGGCTCTTTGGGCTTTAAAGGATAGGTGGGAATTGGATTGGCAGGGAGGAGGAATGAAGAGACCCCAAGAAAGGAAACCTGTGTGACCCAGGGCAGGGAGTGCAGATCCAGATGGATGGTGCTGAGGTGGGAAGACCACTGGGACAGCAGAGCAGCTCCTGAAATGCTGCCAGATGTTCTGTGCTGGGCCGAGGGCCCAGCAACTGGAAACACACATGGTAAGGAGACCCAGAGGACCAGGCACTCCAAGCCAGACCCTGAAACTGGCCTGAACCACAGTCTCAGCAAATATCATGGCCATGGTGATGTTTGGCCCCTCCAAGGTGGCATAGTGGGAATCCCATATGTCTGCTCAGGTCTTGACCAGCCCCCAGCTTGCTGGGGTGTCTATGGCTAACCACGTGAGCTCTCTGTGCCTCAATTTCTCCATCTCTCAATGGGAACGTGAAAACATAGCTGTCCACCCCACATAGCTGTGGTGGAGACCAGACAGAGCTGCTGCAAAGTATAAGAAAGAGCTTTGAAACTT
Organism: Loris lydekkerianus; assembly: GCA_963574355.1. Classification (NCBI taxonomy): domain Eukaryota; kingdom Metazoa; phylum Chordata; class Mammalia; order Primates; family Lorisidae; genus Loris; species Loris lydekkerianus. The sequence goes on along the minus strand of CAUYPK010016582.1, from coordinate 14,623 downwards.
ATGCTTATGCAAATCCAAGGTAATTTAGAGAATCATGGAATCACAGATATCACACCTGGCAGGGACCCTAAAGAGCTTTTACTGTGACACCTGCATGCTCCTGATAAGAAACTGAGTCCCTGAGACTTGAAATAACTCATCTAGTGTTACACAACTAGTAAGCCAGGACTCAAGCCTCAGCTTGTCTACTCCAAGCCAGCTCTCACCCTTCTACCTCACAGGCCTGGGCACTCTGGGTCCCTGGGCACAAGACAAAGCTAAAAATGAAACCAAGAGCCAACGTAGGCTTTCTTGAGAGACCTAAGAAGCAACTGGTTTCAGTTCAAAGTCTTTGGAGGGCTTTGAAAATGAAGACACAATTATGGGACCTTCCCCAGAAGCTCTCCTTTGGCCTGAGGGTTCTTTCTTCGGTTATTGCTCCAGTCAGTCTTATGGCATCTGTAAAATGGGCACAGAACTCTTTAGTGGGGTTTATGTGGCTGCGGTATTGATGTCAACATTCTCTACAGGCTGAAAGATAAGATAATAGACATGAAAGTGCTTTGGAAAGAAAAAATAATCACTGCTTACACAAGGAAACACAGGGTCTATTTCTATTGTGATGCAATGACGCCAAGAGTGGGCAGCCCTTGGGAGATTGCAGCTACTGATGAGCAAAGGGAAGAGCTTAGACCCAACCACAGGAGATGCAGCAGCAGCTGAATCCGGAACCAGGCAACCTCCCCAGCAGAGATCAGACATTCCTAAGCTCTCGGAGACCCGGAACCACTTAACATCAGCTTCACAAGGCAAATGGAAGGGTATGAACATGCAGATTCTTGACAATTTTGCCAAGAAGAAAACAGTTGTTTCTAGGACATTGCCCACCATTTTCTCCTGTCACAAAACTCCTTTCTGATCAGTGTTTGGTGCTTTTTGCATCTTTTTCTTTTCTTTTCTTTTCTTTTTTTTTTTAATCTTTCTTTCTGTCCTTCTCTCTCTCTTTCTTTCTTTTTTTCTTTCTTTTTCACAAATCTCCAGTACAGGCAGCAGAGAGGAGCATTTCACAGACTCAGCACATTCCTATCCCACTTCTCATACATTTGGGCACCTGCTTTTCCCTTGTGATGCGAACCCTGATGGTGAGCACGCGGTACAGTGAGTGGTTTTTGAAGCCAGGTTCCTTATCATGCAGCGTTATCTGCACCATCAAAGCACACTTCAAGAAAAAAGCAGTTTCAACATCAAATTTGAAGGTTTGTCTGTTAAAAGGAAGAGCCAGGACAAAGCAACCACAGCTTTTATCGCACATTTATGAAGGCGGCGTGTGGTGGGAATACTATATTTTGGGCCTGCTGCTGAGAATGTCTTCATGGCCTTTGAACAAAAAACAAACCATGTGATGGAAATTGCCAGTAATTGTCTTTACCTACGGTTTTACAGGGCGCACACCGGTCTTGCGGTTGTGGGCACCGTTTCAACCTGGGGTTTACATCCCCTCCTCTGCTTGGCATAATGAGAATGGAACAGATCAGGGCCTCAGATCTGTGTGCACCTGCGGTCCTGCAGGGAGGCGAGGTGGATCGCCCTGAGATAAGGCAACAATGGAAAGTTTCTCACCTGAAAGGTCCGGGGAAGAGCCAGGAGGCCTGCGTGCCTGGGGAGGCTCATCTGCCCCAGAAAAATAAGGAGTACAAAGGAAGCAGCCCCCGCAGCACAGCCCCTCACACCCAGGAACCCCGCCCCACACCATTCACTTTCTCAAACGGTTTCTTCAACATCAACATTGAGGGATTCCTTGTGCCCATTAAAAGGCAATGCTTGCCTTCACGTATCAATCGTTCTTGAAGAAAATTAAAAGAGTGAACAGAACTTTGGTGACTGGAGATTTTTTTTTTTTTTCAAAAAATATTCATGTTCTAAAAACTTGTCTTTGGGGGGCAGCGCCTGTGGCTCAAAGAAGTAAGGCGCCAGCCCCATTTGCCCGAGGCAGCGGGTTCAAACCCAGCCCCGGATAAAAACTGCAAAAAATATATATAAGAAGAAGAAGAAGAAATAAATAAAATTAAAATTAAAATTAAAATTAAATTAAAAAAAAAATTCATGTCTTTGGTTCACAGTGAAGGGCCTCCTGGGTGTTCCCCGGAGATAGCTGAGGTTTCTAGGGACAGTTCGGCTGCCACAGGACACCTGATGGCCATCCACGGAAGTTCTCAGCCCATTTGCTCAGTCTGTGGGCAATGACATCTCCTGCTGGAGCTGAGCTGAGAAAGGCCAAGCCACTCTGACAATTCCCAACTGGATGACATAAACACTGGAAAATCTCTGAGCAAGGGAACTTGTCCCTAGGGCCCCAAGGAAACCCACTTTGCAGGTCCTGGGCTAGATAGCAAGTGTGCCACAGCTGCTGAGAAGTGTCCCCCATGGCCTCTTCCAGGCTCTTTGAAGGTGGGGAAGCCCCAACTAGCCCTTGACCTCCTCTGCTCCAAGGCAGGCCTAGGCCTGAGCCAAGCTGGCAGAGACCACTTCAGGGGGCTGATACAGGCCAAGGAAGGAAAGGGGGAGGAGGGAGAATTCCAGGGGCCCAGTGGACAAAAATTAGAAAGAGGCAAGAGGCAACTGCGGAGAGCCCTAAGCTGAACCACCCAATGCCTCTATTTTCTATTCCTAACCTCTTTTTCTATGAAAAGAAACACATTCAGGAAAAGCACATAAAGCGTTAATGTACAGTGTAATGAATGATAGTGGACACTCATGTAGCCATCTCCAGAACTGAGAAAAATACCATGGCCAGTCCCCTGGGAAGTCTCCCGAGTCCTACCCAAACCCTTCCCCTTGCTCTTCACTAAAAGTTACCACTACATGGACACTCCAGCTTTCAGGGTAATACTTCCAACTTTGTGAGGTTTACCCCAAGTTTGCCTCCCCTAACACTCTAGAATAGCTTCACCTGGTTTTGAACTTTCTACATGGAATCAATCATACATATTCTTTCAGCTTTTGCTCTGTACCATGTTAAGACTCATCTTAGCCGGGCATTGTGGCTGGTGCCTGTAGTCCCAGCTACTCGGGAGGCTGAGGCAAAAGAATCGCCTAAGTTTAGGAGTTGGAGGTTGCTGTGAGCTGGGTGATGCCACAGCACTCTACCGAGGGTGATAAAGTGAGACTCTGTCTCTAGAAAAACAAAAAAGACTCATCCATGTTGCATGTAGCTTTGGCTCACTCCTTTTCATCGCCACTCTCTCCCTTGCTTACTTTGGTGCACTGATTCTCAGCAGAGATGGGACAGCCCAGAGTCCTTGCTCCCACCAGCCTCGGGCACCGGGCCTCCCACAGGCTCTAGGGATCTGCCTGGACCTGGTATTCTCCAGATGGCTGTCTATGGGGACAGGCAAGGACAAAGAGAGCAGAGTGCTCCCAACTACCCCTGCGGAGCTTTGCATCGGGGGCACACTGGGAGCTGCAAGCTGCTCATTTCAGCCTCAGTTCAGATGCCAGTCAAGGAAAGTAACCCACAGCTGCTCTACCATATCTGAAAACTGGTTGGGGACAACCCAGATGAGAAGCAGGTGGCTTCGTAGGACCATATTTCTCAGTGTACTGTCTTTTTGGTTTGCCCTCTATCCAATGTGGTTCCCATTCGAAGGAGTCTGAGTCTTTGGAGTCTATAATCCATATGAAAAATGATATAAATTATAGCTCGCCAGCACAGCCTGGCTGCTCAGGATTTTGGCATAAACACTAAAGCAGGGCCACCCTGATTATAAGGTAGAGGCACTGAGGAGAGGTGAAGGGAGCCAGGCAACCTCCCAACATGCCTCCCTCTGCTCCTCTCCACATGCAGGGAGTAGCCAGTTTACCTCTCCCAGTTACCTCTGGCAATAAGGCTCAGCAGAAACCAGCAAGGCAGACTTGGAGGTACTCATCCTTGGGCCTCTCAGGCCTGCGATGACCCAGCTCTTGCCCCCAGCCCCTCCTCCCACTGGTCCCCGTGTTCAGGCTGATCCAGGTCCCACCTCCCAGCTTTCACCCATGCTGCCCCACTGTCCTCTCACCTACCAAGATTTACCCTTCCCAGACTCTAAGGAGCTATTCTTATTTTCATGGAATATTCATGCCCCCAAATGCCTGGCATTCAGTCCTCTTCTGAACCACACCAATTAGCCCTGATTACAGAATGAATGCATTGTTCTCTAACAGTTTCATATGCGCAAGCCCCAATCCCCAGATGGGGACGGTATGTGTATGTCAGAGGTTGGGGGAGGAAGTGAAGACCGGCCAAGCCTCTGGTCCTCTCTGGGCCTCAGTTTTTCCACCTCTGAAAGAAGGATGGAGCCAGAGGCCTCATAGACTCTTACCCCCAACCCTGAAATGCTATGACATGGGTACTTTAGTCCTCAGTAAGTGATGATGGACTATCCTCCCACCTTCAGCCTCCACCCTTAGGCCTTGGGCCAGGAAACCTGCTCCCACCAACCCTCAGCTCGAGGCTGCAGCCCCCAGCCTCCACCCCCAGCCCCAACCCCTACCACCGAAAGGCAACATCGGGGCAAACGTCCTAAACCACTGCATGCTTCTAAAAATATGGTGTTTTTGTCAGAGAGCAACCTTCTACTTCCTTCAGACTTTGATCTCCATGCAACCCACAGAGGAGAAGACACACTTACAATAACAGTTGAAAGCCTTCATCTTCTTTGGGGGCTACCTCTCAAAGGCTTTGAATCCCCAGCTGTGTGGGGGTAACCTATGGGCCTCTGAGCATGCTCAGATCCATCCACAGTTGGTTCAGAGACTGACACAGCTGGTTCTGCCCCTGGGTCTGTGATCAGAAAGAAAAGTCCAGGACAGAGCAGCTGCATGGAAACCTATGCAAATCTGTAAGGTCCTTTAGTGTCTAGCTACAGGGGAGGGCAGAAATGGGCTGTGAAAAAAGAATGGTAAGATTCACTCTAGTAACGTCCTAGGACAGAGTAGGCATTCAATAAATATTCGTTAAACTTTTTGATCAATGTTTCTGCCTCAGTGAGATCAGGAAAGTTCTTCACACAACTTTGCTAGCTGGGCCTTGGAAGGATGCTGATGGATGGGGATGGAGAAGGGGTTTCCTGGCAAAGGGCACAGCATGGGCAAAGGTTGGGCTGCACTGAAAACAAGGAAAGCATAAATTCACACCATTGTTGCCATAGAAACTGAGCTATGGAAACTCTCCCACTAGCTCTGCAAACACATGAGCTCTTGCTGCCCTGCCAGAAACACAAGTACAAGCAGAAAAACCAGGGACAGTGATAAAATGATCATCTACAAGGAAAGTCGGACAGTTTAAGTTCTCAAACTTGTCCTAGAAAAAGTGCTACATACCTCATTGCATCACCAGATGGCCAAGGAGAGTACTTGGAAGGTGACACTTTTTCTAGAATGAGTTCATGAACTTAATTGTCTGGCCTCATATGAGTACCAGCTGTTTACCAGGCACCATTTTAAACATTGAACATGCACATCCTTGCAAGAGACCTGAGCTGTCATTACCCACATTTTTCCTAGAGAGACACAGAATACCAAAGAGGTGAAGTTCTTTGGCACAGTAACACAGCCGGATTTGAACTTGGGCAGCCCACCTCTTGATCAATAAGTCCGAGCAGGCTGTGCTTGAGGACTCTGTGCAGGCTGGCTCTGGGCTCGTTAAGTGAGACTCTGGCCTTCATGCTCCAGCAGCTGCCCAGGGAATAGCCCCAGTACCCATTTCCTCAGTTCTCCTCTGGGCCAAGCACTTTCTGTTTATTGCCACATTTAGTCCCTCAGCAATCCAAGAACTAAGTCCTGGTGTTAGTTGCCAAAACCAGACAAAGCACCAAGGCACACAGCAGTTAACCCACGTGGTTAGTAAGTGGCAGCATGAGGATTTGAACTCAGATCAATTTAACCTAAAATCCTGTGCCCTTAATGTCTGTACTCGGCAGCCTTTCTTGGTCTCACCCCAGCCTGGGAATTCCAGACTGTGAGTAATTTAAACATGTCTGAAAAAGTCAAAATCACTATAATTTCCTAAAGACTTTAATAGAGGCAGAACATCTCACTTCAAAACAACAACAAAAAAGTTATCAGCAAAACTGCCAAGGGGGCTCTGAGTCACCGTCTTGGGCTTCTCCTTGTTTTGGAGGAGGAAGTGTATAGAAGGTTCCAGAGCACAGGCCAGGCTTAGAAGACCAAAGTTGGGGTCCTGGCTTTGCCCTTTATGTGCTGGGGTAGTACCTTGACATTTATGGATCTATTTCCTCATCTAGAAGATGTATAGTTTTCCTTGGGTGATCTCTGACACTGATCCTGGAATCCCTAATGTCAGATTCCCCTCACGACCCCCAATGACTCTCAACATGGAAGGAACAAAGATGTTGTTCCTTATAGCATTGACACACAGTTCAGTACATTCACTATCAGAGCTTAGGTCATCATGGATATGCACCCAAGTCTTCTCTCTCCATCACAGCCCTTGCCACTTCTCAGGAACCAGAGAGCTGCTGGGATTTCCTTGTCTGGTGGTTCACAGTTTTAACCAGGGTTTGCCAATGACACCTGCAGTGAAGGCCTCTTTCAAGCTAATACACAGTCACCCTTCCAGGGGGACAAAGGTGATTTATGGCAAGACTGACACACATGCATTTAAGTTTTGCATGTGTGTGTCCTCAGAATGACCACATCGTGCTCCATCTAAGCAGGACCCCAGAGTTGTGTGACATAGTGGCCCTGTGTGTGTGCAGGCCAAGCCTGGGGACACCAGCCAGGGAAGGCTGTCCCTACATGATGCACAGCTGAGAATCCCATGTTGGCCCCAGATCTACAGACCAATAATTTCCCAGCTGGCTGGTCATGTCTTCCCCCAGAATCTGACCAGACGTGACTTCAGATGTGCTCTGGTGTCAAGAGCCTGAGTTGGCTTCTAGATCTTCCGTCAGGCTCCTTGTATTAGGCTCAAAGCAGTGGGCTGGGTGAGGGAGAACAAGTCTCCTGGGCCTGAGCATGCAGGGCTCCCCCTGTACCCACAGAGTTCCGGGGAGCGTGGGGACGAGGGCACTTCTCCCTGCTGGCCAGAGAGGAATGAGCCCTCCAGGCTGCTAAGCCAAAACCCTCCAGAAAGGGATAGAAAGTGATCAGGGCAGCCTCTCTCCTGTTGGCCATTCCATATTCTAGGAAGCCCCATGGGACACCTTTACTGTCCCCTAGATGCAAGTGCCCTGCCTGCCTCGCCTGAGAGTATTGCTACTTCTCTTCCCTGCCACAGCACCAGCCCCACTGAATGTCCAGGGGCCTGCAGTGTGATCCTGGACTCCCTGGGGGCCAATGTGTGTGCGCGTGTGGAGGGGCTGAACAGTGAACAATGTGGGGGGTGAGAGACCACCCATCCCAGCAAGCAGGGAGCGTTTCCAGCCGGAGCTCTTAGATCCTCCCTGCAGGTCCCAGTCAGCTCCGAGTCTTGGGCACCAAACTGCCCACCTGGGTAGAGGAGGAAGCACGTGACAGGCATCTGCCCAGCCTCATCTCTCTTCCCATCGGGCAATGGAACAACGATAGAGCTTCCCCCATAAAGCTAAATGGGTTTCTTCTGAGCAGAATATTTCAGAGCCTTTATTTAACACACAAATATGTATCTCAAACATCCAAAAGGAGGAAAGCACAGACTGTGATCCCCAGATTTACCTCTTGGGGACTTGTTTCTATACCTGTAGTGCCATCCCCTCCATTTTGCAGGGTCCCAGTGAGCTGGGGAGGCTGTGAGGCACAGCAACCTGGGGCTGCACTGCCCGATGCCACAGCCATGTGTGGCTATTTATGTGTAAATTAATTACAATTAAATTAAATTTAGGCCAGGTGTAGTGCCTCATGCTGATAATCCTAGAACTCTGGGAGGCAGAGGCAGGAGGATTGCTTGAGGTCAGCAGTTTGAGACCAGCCTGAGTAAGAGTGAGACCCCATACCTATACAAAAAAAAAAATATATATATACATATATATATACACACACACACACACACACACACATATATATATACATAGATAGATAGATAGATAGATAGATAGATAGATAGATAGATAGATAGATAGACAGCATGGTGGCACACTCCTATAGTCTAGCTACTTGGGAAGGACTCAGGAGGATCACTTGAGCCCAGGACTTTGAGGTTGCCATGAGCTACGATCATGCCACTGCACTCTAGCGCGGGTGACAGAATGAGACTCTGTCTAAAAACAAAAATAAATACACTTAAAGTCCAGTTTGTCAGTCACACCATCCCCATTTCAAGTACTCAATGGCCACATGTGACTGGTGCTTCTGTATTGGACAGCGCAGAGAATTTCCATCACCACAGAAAGTGCTATTGCATGGTGCTTACCTAGCATCTCAGAGAGGCTGGGAGACAAGCCAGAGCCACACAAAACTTCTAGGGAAGAGGCACGCCAGCTTTACTCTTTTGCCACTGGCCTCAGAATCTGAGAACCAACCTCTCTTGAGCCAGATAAGACACAGGTGCCAGGCACTGAGTCAGGCTCCACCTGGTGCAGCAGAGAAGTCTCACTGAAGCTGCAGTGAGTGAGGTTCATGCTTCCCTTCCAGGGCCTGGAGGGGGAAGGGCAGCCCCTGACTCCACTCTTCCCTCCTGGGGCTTCCTCTCCGGTCCGGTCCCTCAGCAGGCCTTACCTCTGCTGCTTGGGGCAGGGGATCCTGGAGGAGGGAAGGGCTGTACTTCTCCATGCTCCTCAGAGGAGTCCTGGAGTGCCCTCACCCTCCACTGTCAGGTGTCAAGGCATCTGAAACACTGCCTTTGCCCCTAGCCAGGGCCCAGGCCTATGGCTTAACTGAGCAGCCCCACCTGTGGGATTTGGGGCAGCTTCCAGGAGCCATCCCTGCCAGGGCTCTGGGCATTACCAGACCCTAGTCTCTGAGGGAAGGGGCAATGTCTCCTTCATTCAGCATCCAAGGCCCTGCCTTGCCCAGGCAGATGTCATGACCCACCTCTCTGTAAGTGGGCTATTTGGAGATGCAGAAAAGGTGCTGGGTTCCCCACAGGCCCTTAAATTTCTTGCTGCCTTGGTCATGCCTCTTCTGAGAACATCTGCCTGGCAGTTGGGGACCTGGTTTCTGGAGCTTGGTTTCTAACAAGGTGGTACCATTTCCCTGCCCACTGTTCCCTAGCACACCTGGGAATAGGCCAAGACACCACTAGGCTTCTGCCAAGGGACATTCTGAACCCAAGGACTGGACAAGCTGCCCCTACCTCTAGGCTCTGGGCCTCACCCAAAGCCAAGAGCAGCCACCAAATCTACTCAGACCCCCTTTCTTCCTGTCCCCAATTCTCCAGGTTCTCTGTAAAGCTTCCCTGCAGGGGCATTTCCTCTGCCCCAGGCAAAGGGACCCTGGGCATTCCCCGTCCAGCTGAACTGGCTACGCTGGGAAGATCATCTCATGGGAAGATAAGCCCATGACAACAGAGACACTCCATGTGGGCATCCTGCTCCTCTCAGATGTCAGTCAAACAGTGGTAGACTGGCCCTACTCAGTCCTTGGTACTCTAGGGCCCGCCTTATCACAAAGGAGAAACCAGTCCCAGCTGCCCATGGCTGGTTCCATTTGGGCCCCTACCATGCCACCTAACTCTGGAAGGAGAGGAAGAACACTCACACTACAGTCCATGGAAATGGCACCTTCTAGAATTGTGCAGGGTGAGTGTGCCTGGGTGGTCTCACCCTGCAGCGGCCTAGAACAGGCTGGTGGAGCAAGTTTGACCTTTCTCCCTACTAATGGGCAGTTCCAGGACCTCCCTCAGGGCTTCGCCAGGCAGCTGGTTGCAGAGCTGGGCTGACCCAGGCAGCAGGGCCTCTGGCAGAGGAACGGGTGGGAGCAGAGGCCTGGGACTCAGAGCTGTCAGGCTGTGTCTCTGAAAGGCATTTTAATCATAGACATACTCCTGCCACGTGATGATTACTTTACAAACTCATATAAGAGTCTAACCACCCAAAGGAAAAAAGGGCAAAGGACACAGAGAGGAACTGACAAAATGGCTCTTGACTATATGAACAGGTTTTCACCTTCAGTAAAATAAGGCACATGCAAATACAGTGAGATGTTGGCTTTCTCCTTCCAGAAGGAAAAGATCAACAAGTTGTATAATACTACGTGTTGGTGAGGCCACAGTGAACAATACACACCAGCCTACAGAGGTACCTTGGGGTCGCTATCACAATCCACACACACCTTCTTCAAGCCAGCATTTCCACAGCTGGGAATTAGCTCCAAGTATACCTGCATATTTGTGAGATGGTGACTGCACAAGAAGACCCATTCATGGCAGCATTATTACCACAAGTGTCAGAAACAACCTATATAATGGTCAAAAGAGGACTGGTTAATCAAATTATGGTTCATGACACAATGAAATAGTATGGCATTATTAAAACAGAGGGGTCAGGTGCAGTGGCTCACACCTGTCATCCCATCACTTTGGGAGGTCAAGGCAGGAGGCTTACTTGAAGCCAGGAGTTCCAGACCAGCCTGAGCAGCAGTCTACAAAAAAATGAAAAGACAAAAAATTAGACAGGCATGGTGGTTCATGCCTGTAGTCCCAGTTACTCAGGAGGTCCTGCTCATGAGAATTGCTGGAGCCCGAGAGGTCAAGGTTGCAGTGAGCTATGATGATGCCACTGCACTTCAGCTTGGGTGACAAGGGCTAGAACTTATCTTAAAAAAAAAGGGGGGGGGGCTGCGCCTGTGGCTCAACGGAGTAGGGCACCGGCCCCGTTTGCCAGAGGTGGTGGGTTCAAACCCAGCCCAGGCCAAAAACTGCAAAGAAAAGAAAGAAAAGGAAAAACAGATGATGGATAGCCATTTCTATATACTGATCTCCAAGATATGTTGTCAATTAACAAAAACAAAGTGCAGAGCAATGAGTTTCTATGGGCCAGAAAAAAAAAAAAGATTAACTAGATATTTGCTTTAAATACACAGACTAGCTCTGAAAAGATGTAAGACATGCAGACAAGGGATAACAATGGCTGCCTCAGGGAAAGGGTAGGGAAAGGGAGAGGGGTAGAAAGGAAATTTCATTTTCACTGCATATATATTTGTACCTTTTGAAATTTGTCAAAACTACATGTACCTATGTAGTTTTTCAAAAGATAAATGAAATAAGATATAACAAAACAACCCGCTGCAGGTGCACATTTCCCATGTTCCTGCCCCCAGGCTGGGGTAAGCTTCAGGCCATTGTGGATTGCCCCCAGATGGCTTCTGGTCTCTCTGGTCCCATTAGACCCCTGCAGATGACATGGAGCCAGCCCAGGGGAGCTCAGCCTCAGTTCCTCCATGGTGCCCTGTACAGACTGCAAGGGGGTGGCTGCAGTGGGTGGATGGCTGCCCCCCTTAGGGGAGGAAGCAAGGCTGGAAGCCAGAGGCATTCTTGCTCCCCGGGCAAGAAGCAGCCTAGGGCCAGAGGTCCCGGCACATCCTTGCAAAGTGTACAACTGTCCTGCAAGCTCAGGCAAACCCATCCCTCCTCCGCAGAGGCAGTGTAGCTTCCTGGTTCAGGGCATGGACCTCCTGGCTCCAAGGGTAAGCTATCCCAGCAGCAGGAGAGGGAGAGGCTCACTGGGCTGTATGACCTCTCACAAGCTTGGTAAAATGGCAACTCACTTATCATTAATGGTCCCTTTCTTACCATGGGGTTAGATGAAGGAGAGCTCATTAGAGGTACAGGCTGGCCCATATGCTAGATTTGATCAGTATCATCACTGGTATCAATATCACATCAGATCCTGGTCTCAGTTCTCCAGATCCATGCATGTATCCATCCATCCATTTCCCAGGGCTGACACCACTGTGTGCCAAAGAGGTCCTGCCCTTCATAATGGGGAAGGGCTGAGGTCAGAACCTTCCCGGGGCCTTTGCAAACATACCTGCCAGACAGGAATAAGTCTCTAGATCACCACAAATCCCTGTACTCAGAAGTTCCTAACCTGAGGTCAACAGAATGGGATGCAGAACTAGGCCTTTTTCCTGGGAAAGGGCACCTACTTTCATCACAAGGTTAGAATTCTCCTTACTGAAGAGCTTCTGCCTTGGCTCACTCTGCAGCCCCCTTTGCAAGGTGGGTTCTCGCCAGGTCAGGCCACACACACAAAAAAGGGCATGTAGGGTATAGTCCAAGCTCTGGGGCAGGTGAAAAATGGGTGTGTGAGGACCCATTTGTCAGCTATGCACTAGTGTGAGTATGAGTCGACCCCCACAGCCAGATCACCGCTGAGTGAAGGATCAGATTGGTCCCCTCCCCTTAAATGTAAAGACAAGATTCTGGGGAGCTTCCCACTGTGCTCCTAGGCCCACCAGGGAACCATCACTGAAGGATGTTTCCAAGGGAGCTTGAAAAGAGGTGCAGGAGAGCAGATCTGGCCAAGAGGGGGAATGCCCAGGGTGCACAGTCCACAGGTTGGCAGGCTGCAAAACAGCACGCTCCGCATACTCAGCGCAGCCTCCATTTTATTTGTTTAATTTTTTTGTTGTTGTTCACCTAGCTTTATTTATTTCTTTATTTTTATGATTTTTAAGCTTAATTTTTATTAAATCATAACTATGTACATTTATGGGGCACAGTGTGATGATTTGATATACAATGTGGAATGCTTAAATCAAACTGATTAATATGACCATCACCTCACTTACTCATTTTTTGTGGTAAGACATTCATAATATACTTTTAGTTGTTTTGAAATGTACCCTTGCGTTGTGCACATTAGGTAAGATCCCACCAAATGCCCTCCCTCCACTTGCCCTCCCCGGTCCCTGCAGCATCAGTTTTATAAAAAAGCAAAGTTATGTGTGGAAAAGATAGTTTGGAAAGAAGGACATCATAAAGCTTAAAAGCAGGACACTGAGAAGGACACTGAGCAGTCACAGGAGGAGTGGTGTTGCTGAGATTGACAAAATGTTTGGAGTTTTTAACTGAAACTACAAAAAGTCCAAAATAGATTGGAAACTGTAAAAACACAAGCTGCAGCAGGGGGGGATTCAGTGCCAACCCATCAACAAAATAGACAAGAGTTAGTGAAACAAAGTCTTCCTGTTTCTGTGTTTCCTACGGAGCTAATATTTTATGCAGGTGATCAGTTAACACATAAGCAACTGTTGACTCTGTATAATCCCTACAAGTTTGCCTTAAAGGTCAAAGTTTTGTGTACTATTCCTAATGGTATGTTGTCCTTGATGCTGCAGGTGCAGTAAAGCCTCAGTGTTCTGTGGATACTGTGATTCATCATAGAGATGTTCGATCCTGTCACTATGGTGTAATTGATAAATTCTGTCTCCAGGTTTCTGAGCAAAGCCAGAGGAAAGCTTTGGGAAGGAAAGAGGTGGTCGCTACTCTTCTCCCATCTGCAAAAGAGCAACAAAAGGAAAAAAGAATAAAGGAACATTTAAGTGAAAGTTTATTTTTTGAGCAGTCGTTTCAACCAGAAAAGAGAGCTGTCTCCTCAGGAACTAGTTTGCTATCTTCCTGAGAGCGGGGTGCACTGCAGCCCTGATGATGCTTACACTGGGGGATATGGAATCTCCAGTGCCTCTCCACCTCCAATTAAGTGTGAATCAAAAATTAGTGGCTGCTTTTATCTTTGGTCTTATTATAATGGCTATACTTAGAACACGAGCAAGTATTTCAGCTGGCTTCTGAAGGAAATTTATCTTGAAAATATGAATGTGGACTGCCTTTAATCTCTTTCACTCCATTAACATGTTACAAACTATTAAATGATTGCAAATATATATTTTAAATTATTCTATCATTTTATTTGAAGGACTCCAGCACAGTGTGTTACAGCCAGCAAGGATGCTTCTGAGTGACACCTAGGAAATTATTTAAAGAAATTCTTTTTATATCTACATCTGTCCTACAAATGACTTTAATTAAAGCATTTGTTATTTTCTCGTTTTCCAATTTACTTTGATTGTTAAAGGTCATGTGTTCTTCAAAAGTAAAGGCCAAAAAAAAAACTGACCAGCCTAAGAATAAAATTACATTTATTTCCTACCTAAGAACATCAATGTTACTATGTAAATTATACTTTACCCTCTATCATTATAAGCAGTTGCCATGGTGTTTCTTTTTATTTATTTATTACTATTATTTTTCTTTTTTGTAGAGGCAGAATCTTACTTTATCATCCTTGGTAGAGTGCCGGGACGTCACACAGCTCACAGCAACCTCCAACTCTTGGGCTTAGGTGATTCTCTTGCTTCAGCCTCCTGAGTAGCTGGGACTACAGGCTCCCGCCACAACACCCAGTGATTTTTTTTTTGTTGCAGTTTGGCCGGGGCTGGGTTTGAACCCTACACCCTCAGTTTATAGGGCTGGCACCTTACCCACTGAGCCACAGGTGCCACCCATGGTGTTTCTAAAATAAAAGTTTTATATTTCATGTGTGGAGGATTTTTTTTTTAATTGTTAAATCATAGCTGTGTACATTAGTGCAATCACCTGTACCCATTCTAAGATGCACCATAGATGTGGCCCCACCCATTACCCTCCCTCCACCCAAACCTCCCCCCTCCCTTTCCCTTCCTTGGCCCTTTCCCCATAGTCTTGTGGTATAGTTGGGTTATAGCCTTC
>CAUYPK010016581.1:0-18455 GCA_963574355.1 Loris lydekkerianus | reverse complement strand
GGGTTTCATTTTCTTTGTTTCCTTCCATTTTTTTCTGTCTTTCTTTCCCCCCCCCCCCCCCCGTCGTTCACGTGCATTTCTCCTCATTAACCCCATTTTTTTTCCTCCCTCACAGAATGCAGTCTTGGGGGGATATCCAGTAGGGTTCCCCAATCTCCCTAAACCGAGAGATGTGTAAAGCTTCAAGGGCTCAGTTCAAAGCTAGCATTAGTGAGCTATAGAATGCAGAAAGGTTCTAGATTTCATACTATCTACCAGAGGAAGGTTTGGTAATAAAACTATTTCTTCTCATGATCTACTAACTTATGTGCTTATCTTTATGAGTTATTCCCATTCTCTCCTATCACAAATGGCTCCCCTGTTTAAGAAGGAAAGGTGTCTGTGAGAACTCCAGTTTACTTTACCTTTATTGTTTGCAATCCCAGAGGGAAAAAGAAAAAAACATAGAAATTTGGTCTCGTCTTCCACGAACTAAACCTTCAAGAAAAGGGATTGGTCTTGTGCTTGATTCAGACATTCATTCTTGAACCAATCACAGTGATAGAGGAAAGAAGATTATCTGATTGGCCAGCCTAGAGCATGTCCCCGCCCATAAAGGAAAAGGGGCAGGACAATGGATTTACCACTTCAACTGAGAGAAAGAACAGACATTGAACAGAAAACCAATGTCCATTATAGGGAGTATTCCAGGGCACAATTTTAGTGTAGACCTGACTTGTGTTATTAAAAATAGAAATTCTACTTTTAAAATGTGCTTACTTATGTTCAATCCTATCATTTCGACATGTAGCTTTGTACTGTGTCTTTTCTTTTCTAAATGGAGCATAGTAAAGTGTCACCCTAAATGCAGTTTGACTTGTTAAAAAATGTAAGTCTATTGAAAGTGCCTAACAGTGACAAGTAACAACGCATAAACAAGGAACATGAAAATCAGGATCTCATAAGAGCAGAATCATGTTAACAGCAGTGAAATATATTTTAAATCTATTAGAAAAGCTCCAGTAGGTACAAGTAATGAGTTTTAAAGCACTTAGGTCAGAAACACTAAACAAGCTGTTAGTTCATCACACAAGATCCATTAATCATTTCTGCTTCCTGCAAAGCTGGCCTGTTCGAATGAAGCAAAGATGCCGGTTGGTGAAATTTTCAGGCAGGAGAACTGCATAGATGTTAACCAGCAGTGACAGGTTCAATAAGGAACTGATGGCTGTGGATATGATGAGGAAGAAAAAAAATAGGAAGAAGACTTTGAATATTCTAGCCAGACAAATGTTTCTCCATTTAAGATACCCATCAAAAATAGCTATATGCTTGAAATAATACTTCACTAGAAGCTCTGGTCTCTGCCCTTTAAATCTGATTGGCTGGTTTTACTGATGTGTTTCCTCATTTGGTAAATCACAAGGCCCTATTCCACTGGTCACTGAATTCTTGCGGAGAGCAGGCATGCAGAGTTTATTATTTCTCTCTCTGTGTTAATGTGTACTCATTATTTAGCTACCACGGCATGCATCAGCTATTACCTGTTGATGTGTGTACTTATTAATTGCCAAATGTATTTGTTAATGCCACATCACTTATTACTATCATAAAATAATTAAACATTGATAAACTGAGGTACTATCATGAAATAATTGTTTCTGTGAAAATTAAGTTGAATTCATTGCAAAGTCTTGACTAATACACATGTATGATTTTAAGAAAAGCTGTATAATTAGGTGAGTGCTCCAGTTATTTAAAGTGTCTTTGCAGGCTGTCTTCTTTACTACTACAGAGTTGTTCCTCTTCATTTCACTTCCCTGTGTATTTTCTGATGCCTCCCTCAAATTTATTCTTCTTTCTCCTTTTCCTCTCCTCTTCAACTATTCAGGAGGCCAGACTCTAAGATCTTATTCATCAACAGACTCCTTTGCTCTCTGGCTTCCACTTGTTTTGGCCAATGAGAGTCATTACCAAGATATTAAAGGGAGGAAAGTTTTGAGTATTTATTACCCTAGCTCCTTTCTTGTGGGTCACATTGGGCTGGTCGCACCCTGGACCAAAGTTCTTATTTTTCTGACAGATAATCGTCTCTCTCTGGCTTTGGATAACCACTCCAACTTGCTTCCTATCAGGCCTGTGTTAATGGTGTTCAGGTTTTTACCAGCTTGAGTGCACTAAACTATCTCTTTCCCCATACACTGCCCATGGTTTTGTTTGTATCTCCTTTATAAAATTTGCCTTGACTCACCAATTTTGAGTTTACCAGCTGTTCCTCCCAGTGCCCTGAAATGATGAAGGTGTAATTGTCATGAGATGGCCTGGATGCAAATCTTTTTATTTTTTTTTAATTTTCAGGTTCATGTGAGGGTGCAAACAACTGGGTTGCAATATTTGCATATGTTAGGTAGAGTCCCTCTTGTAGTTTTGTCCCTCACCCAAAAGGTGTGTCATACCCTTACATTGTGTCCATTAAGTGGGAGCACACCAATCCCACCCCCGTCTGTCTTTCTTTCTCTCCCCTCCCTCAACCCACCTCCTCCCTACTTGAATCAGTATGAGTTTTTCTCTTATTGGGCACGTACTAGATCATCTACTGGCTATGTATTAGTATTGAGCACATTGGATATTTGCTTTTCCATTCTTGTGATATTTTACTAAGAAGAATGTGTTTCATCCCCACTGAATGCAAATCTTAACACTTGTCATTTCCTATGCTAAGTGGAGAACACAGAGCATCCAAGGTAACTATTCAAACTCCAATTTCCTATTCATAAAAAAGCAACTAGTAATAAATTTGACTCCATAAGCATACAATCTGTTCCTATTGCCACAGGGAGAAAGAATCGTGTATAATTTTTGTGCTTAGTTCGGTGACTATCCCATACTAAATTTTTATCAATTGGCAAATGAATAAATTAATTTTTGAATGACAGACAGTATTTTCTCATACAGATATACTTCCTGGTAAATTTGGTAGTCATATGTTCTTCCTAAATTCCATAGATGAATTCATTGAATATTCTTAGATAAGAACCAGATTACCACCATGTGAAGCTCTTTCACTAATATCACTTTTCATTGGCTTTGCTCACGATCTAAAATAAGTCATGCAAAATTTAAATGAGCTAAAATAAAAGGGCTCGCAATGAATCATGCAGATATACATTACTTTGGCTTTTGGAGCCACATCGGCAAGGATTTAAAAAATACAGAATGTGGGCGGCACCTATGGCTCAAGGTAGTAGGGTGCTGGCCCCATATACTATAGGTGGCAGGTTCAAACCCAGCCCAGGCCAAAAACTGCAGCAACAACAACAAAATAATAATAAATAAATACAGAATGTATTTGACTTCTTAATCAGATAGATTTATTATAGAACTAATTTAATAATCATTGTGCATGTGTTCTGTATTGACCTTTCAACAGTATTTTAAATTATTATTTTTATAGATTTATGGTGTATATGTGCCTATTTGTTACATGGATATATTGCATAGGAGTGAAGTCTGGGCTTTTTGTATAACCCTCACCCAATTCATATACATAGTATCAATTAAGTAATTTCTCATCCCACACCCTCTTCCCACTCTTCCATGTTCCTGTCTTTCTGAGTCTCCAGAGTTCATTATTTCCCTTGCTATGTTCACGTGTACTCATTATTTAGCTCCCACTTATAAGTGAGGATATGTTGTACTTGATTTACTGTTTTGGGGTTATTTCACTTAAGATAATGGGTTCCAGCTCCATCCATGCTGCTGCAAAAGATGTAATTTCATTCTGAAATCATGGCTGAATAGTAGTATATAGTATGTATGTATATATATACTTGCTGAATTTTCTTTATCTAGTCTTCACTTAATGGAGCAACCATTTTCTGTGTGGCACACAATCATATATATGCCAGGTTTATTCTGATTACTTTTATACGTAAACACATGACTCCCTGTTGGAGTTGCTTTTATTCCATTTTATGGAGAAGGAAACAGAAGCATGCAGAGGTTAAAGAATTTGCTAAGGTCTCATGGCCAATGAATAGTGAAATCAGAGTCTGTGTACTTAACTACCAGCTTGGAGTTGCCTGTGCACAGTGTTATGTGTTCACTGCATTTCCTCTTCCAGATCCTGCAGAAAGTTTACATTTCCTACATTTTACTGTGTCTAGATAGGGCTCAATGACTGAATCCTGACCAGAGAAATGTAAGCAATAGCAATGTAACCCCCGTCCCTTCCAGGCCTGGCTTTTAAAACCATCTTGTGCCCCCCTCCGACTCTCTCTTCCTTTTCTGTGACAACCTAGGAAGCCAGGGGTTCTACGTGTGATCACCATGAGATAGCCAGGGGCTGCTCACACTGTTTTCAACTGTGATGTAAGTGAAAAATAAATTTTTATTGTGCCATAGCACCATGATATGAGGGTGCATTTATAGATATAGCATGATATATCCTGACTAATGGAGAAACTGGTAGTTTGAATGGAACTGCTTTAAAGTAAACCTGTAAGATGTGACATTGGCTTCATTATCAGACAACAAGGAAGTTCATATCAGAGGCTAGAATATATGAGAAACTAGCTATACATAATATACTGTGAAGGAGAAGCTGGAAAAACTGTTAGATTGGGAGACAAAATAGGGCCCTTTAGTTTGTAATTGTAGGGGAAATAGCTAATTAGCATAAAGGTTAGTGTGTATTGGCTATTATGGCTGCTTTTGGAAGGCTTTTACAGATATGTAATACATGTGTATGTTATCTATATCTATACCATCTATATCTATCTATCTATCTGTATCTATATCCTCTATCTAATCTCAGAAAAGAACTGGCTTGTATACAGGAAGAATTGAAAGGAAATACAGAAAGTGCAGACATTGGAGTCCAACTGTTTTAGAAGATGCAAAATAGTTCGGATGGGATGTTATGAGACATTGGAGAAAAGGCCTAATCAATTTCTCCATTGAATAAAGTAATTGGACGAAGAATGTAAACTTCCCTCCTACAGTTCCAGAGAGTCTCAAAGAAATAGCCTCTGACTTCAGGGAGGGGTGACCAGACCAGGGTGAAGGTGGTGGGATGGGCCAGTCACTGAGGAAGGAGGCATAAGAATACATTGGGCTTGAGAACTCTTCCCATCAAAGAAATTTGTGTGTGGTTCCTGGCACATGGCACCAAAGCCTAGGAGATCAGAAGCATGCTAATCTTTGAAGGGACTCTATTGCTAAAGAAACCACAACTCTGGCCTAAAAAACAAAAACAAAAACAAAAAAAACCTTTGATTTTATGAAAACTACATAATCCGTAAGTCCCAATTCTTTGAAGAAAAAGAGCCAGGCTTCAAAGCCCCCAAAGTAGGCATGGTCTCTGACACCCACATCAGACGCAGACAAGAGGAATAATGGCTGAGCAGGACCTTCCCTGCACACAAACGCAGGGTGGTGGAGAACAGTGGCCAAAGGCATGCCTCCCAGGGGCCATAATGAGGGTGGTGGATCAGAAGAATGGAATAACTCACATGCACTTATTCTGGCAGCCCAAACAACCTTCTGTGCTCACATTGGCTGCTGGCACTGTCAAATTGCCAGGTATAATGTGTTACTTTACCAGCAATATCTTGCTTTAAATAATAAACACAAGCCTTTTTCATCTCAATAAATGTCAACTTGGTAAAAAATAAATAGACACTAAGATCACCATGAACGTTATGACAATTTGAAATACCTCATGGCAATTACTTCTTGGCAAATGATAATTGCTAGTTCTCCATTCCAGAAAATTTCTAGTAATTGTCAAAACACTCAGGGAAACTGAAATTTAAGTGAACATGAAAGTGATCATGGAACAATAGGATTGATTTCTAGCCAGAAGTTATATCCTCATGGCCTTTCCGTGTTTGTTTTCTGTGTGAGACAGTAAGCATATCCATGCTTATTGGATTGAGGTATCCAGATCAGGGTGCCAGAAAGGTTCAGGGCTATGAAAAACATGGCTCACCTTTCTCTACTACAGGTATTACTTGTGGGCCAGGTGAATACATTATTTGATTTTAAAATGAACACTCTACTATATGGAATAGATCACAAGGTTTAGATGAATTTGTGAGATAAGATGTAGAACTGCAAGTTTATTTTTGCAGCATTGACATATGTCAGCCTCCCAGGACGGCACCACTTGGCAGGAATCAGTTTGCAAGCCTAAGTTAACTGAGAAACTGGGAGGGGAGAGGAAACAGAAGGAAAGAAGAGATGTGGGAGGAATTTTACAATTAACAAGATGGGTATTGGTACCATATGATTTTTGTATCTAAGATCCTACTGATCTTAGGCCACTGTATTTATAAAAGAAACTGAGGCTTGGGACTTCTCAGGTTGAATGCTCCAAGTAATTTGATGTGTGATGTCATTTGAGCAGCACGAAGCTGGAGTAAGGCCACCACTATTCCAATTATCCCTTTTCATTTCCTTCTCTTTCTCCAGCTTAGTCCTTAAGTTCAATTCAAAATCAACATTCATTCAAAATACTAGTACTCCAAACAAAGACATATCTATTACTAGATAGATAGATAGATAGATAGATAGATAGATAGATAGATAGATAGATAGACAGACAGATGGAAGACAGAAAAAGAGAGGTACAGAGAAAGAGAATGATTCCACAAGCTGACAGAATCATCCTCACCCTACCTCACAAGCTGACAGTGAATAGCACAAGGCCAAAACTGAGTGCCTTTTAGACAGCACAGCTTATTTTGTCACAGCTGGCAGGGAATGCTGTATCCTCCCTGGAACTGGTAAAGTGAGAGGAAGAGAGTCCTGGCTTTCAGATGATCAGTTTTTTTCCATTAAAGAATGAGGGTCTTCAGAAAGGGGCCAACCAAAGATTAAGAGGACCCAGAGAGAAGACAGTTGTTTCAGACCTTGGATCCAGATGCATGACAGAACGGCTACAGCCCTGTGCTTCCCAGCTTCCTTCTTTGCTTCCGTTAGTCTGACCTGGGATTCTGTCTCTTGTCATTAAAAAGATCCTAGGCTGGCTTGGCGCTCGTAGCACAGTGGTTATGGGGCAGGCCATATGCACTGAGGCTGGTAGGTTCAAGCCCAGCCTGGGCCAGCTAAACAATGACAACTGCAACAACAACAATAAAAAATAGCTGGGCGTTGTGGCAGGTGCCTGTAGTCCCAGCTACTTGAGAGGCTGAGGCAAGAGAATTGCTTAAGCCCAAAAGTTGGAGGTTGCTGTGAGCTGTGATGTCATAGCACTCTACTAAGGGCAACAAAGTGAGACAGAGTCTCCCAGAGCAGCCATTTGTTGTGCAAAGGATCTTTTCCTTGATTGAGTTGATAGTTACTGAAAATAAAACATTGAGTCATATCTGATGTATGGAGATTTGAATAAAATTTAAATAAATCCTCCATAACAAACTCACTAGTATTTAAAAAAATAACAAAATTTAGTTGCATGCATATCCACTATAAGCATGATGCCTGTAGTGTTAAAGAGTTTCAGGGATTTGTTGCTAGAAATGTTTTCAAAATACTTGTCAAGGTTCAGCACCCATAGCACAGTGGTTATGGCGCCAGCCACATACATCGAGGCTGGCGGGTTCAAACCTAGCCCGGGCCAGCTAAAACAATAATGACATCTGCAACAACAAAAAATAGCCAGACATTGTGGCAGGCACCTGTACTCCCAACTACCTGGGAAGCTGAGGCAAGAGAATCACTTAAGCCCAAGTGTTTGAGGTTGCTGTGAGCTGTGATGCCATGGCTCACAGCTCACAGCAACCAGGGTTGACATAATGAGACTCTGTCTAAAAAAAACCCAAATACTTTTCAAAGATAAGAATTGGCAATCAGTTCTTCACCCCAGTTTTCAGAGACCTGAAATCCAAAGATATTTCCAAGGAATAAAGTGAACTCTTGAATTACATCTTATCCTGTTTGCCTTAATAATTTTGAAAGTTTCGAAAGTTAGGAATCCTATCTTAGGCCTCTTTGCAGCTGCCAAAACCAGCTCCACAGACTTAATAGCTCCTTCTGCAACTATAAATAAATCTATTTATTTGTAGATAATTTATAAAAAATTCCTACAATAAACTCTATTTTCCTAGAAAATTTGTCTGGGCTCCACCTTCTATCTTTCATTAGTGCTGTCCTGTTCAACTGTGGGTCCGTGTTACCTTCCATCCCATTTGTCTCCTTCTGCTCCTGGCTTGTTACTCTGAAGCATTATTAGGACTGTCTGTGTTAATTATAGTTGTCCACTGTGTGCTGCCCTCCTACTTTTGAAGCTTTTCCAACTTCCTTAGTTGCCCGGGTTGCCAGAATCTCTAATAGGCCACCGTTAGCCATTTCTTACTGAAGAAGTGAGTTTGAGCTTTCTCTCTGTGGTGGATATTTTTCTTTGGACCTTCAGTTCCCTCTCTATCTGGCTCCACCACCTTCAGGAGTCTGAATTTTGTAGACCATGACAACTGGATGGCTTACTTTCTTGTTTCCAGGTGGGATTGGCCAAGGAGAAGCACAGGTAGGAGAAGGAAGTCACAATGGGAGACTTAAGCCACCTGGGGATATCTGGGCTTCCCTCCTTGACTGCAGCAAGTTGTTTTCCTACCTCAAAGGTCACAGTTCCTGTCAGGTAGCACTTCATGAAATGAATGAAAGTTTGCTCAGCAGATATTAATGTCTGAACGTTCGTGCCCTCAAATCCACATGTTGAAACCTTAACCCTCAATGTGAAGGTGTTAGGAGGTGAGGCCGTTGGGAAATAATTAGGTTATCAGGACAGCACCCTCATAAATGAGATTAGTGCCCTCATAAAAGAAACCTTGAGGAGCTTTTTTTCCCATGTCTTTTCCCATAAGTAGACACAGCTATAAGACAACCATTTATGAAGCAGGACACTAGGCCCTCAGCAGACACTCGACATGAGGGCTCCTTGATCTTGGATTTCCAGTCTCTAGAACTGTGAGAAACAGATTTCTGTTGTATATAAGCCACCCAGTGAATGGTATTCTCTTATAGCAGCCTGATGGAGGCAGCAGACAATAGGAAACAATAGCAGCAGATGGAGGCAGCAGACAATAGGAAACAATATACAAAGACAATACACACCAATTAGAGAGATGACTCTGTTGTGGCAACTGCTAGTATATGTGTTGATTTGGAGGTAGGTACCTGGATGGAAGTGGCCAGTGGCAGGGCTGAAATGTCTGCAGAGGCCATGCACATATCACAAAGAGTGCATGAATATCTAGGCTTCATAGGATGTTATATTATGAAGTTGTGGCTTCAGTCTGTAGGGCTAGAAGATTCAGACATAGGATTGGAGGCAAGATCTCTGTGATTGTATAAGTATAAAAGCTAAAAAATGATTGCCTTTGTAGATTAAATTCTACTTCATTCTTAAAAAATTAATAAAAGCAGCAAATCTTGTTACATACAATATAATAATGAAGGAAGATTTAAAACTGATATGGAGTCACTGGACCTGAGGCTTTTAGGAATCCCAAACAAAGGACTGGATGTCGTCACCACTGAGGGCTCAGGAGACCACGCCTCCCTCTACGAAGGCTCTAGATGGCTTTAAATGGACCCTGTGCTCCTCAACTTCCCTTTATACCCCAGCCCAGGATCACAGCCCATCAGCCCAGGGGACTTCAATGTTTCCCTTCTCTCTGTCCAAGTCATTGCTTTTCAACGTTCTTTTCAGGAACTTTATCATATTTGACTTTAAGTGTTTTCAACCAGTTCCCCCTGGAACATTCTATCTCTATTAGAATCATTTCCTTTATGTGAGCCTGTATTTTTCCTTGCCTTCTGAAGGACAAAAAAAAAAAAAAAAAAAAGTCTTGAAATATCTATTATTATTTTTTTTTTTTACTTCTGAGGAATGGAGGAAATGTTTCTAACTTTTGAACCTATTTGTAACCAGTGGAGGTGTTACAGGCAGTAATGTTCTCATATAGTTTTTCTTTTCCCCAATACATCCATGAATAGGAATGTTGTACACACAGGTAAAGTTCAGAAAAATTAAACGAGAAGACACATAGAATGCAAGTAGCAAAGCAATAGCAAGTGTGCCCATTATCACATGATGACACAGAGTACTGCAGTGGTTCACAATACGACTACCTGACTGGGGGGTTACATTGAAATCTCAGTGGGGTGACCTTAGGGACGTTACTTGGTTTCTGGGCCTCGGTTTCCTCATAGGAAAAATGGAGGTAACAATAATATGTGTCACATAGGGTTGATTTGGGGATTAAACTAAAACCACATGTAACATGCTTAGCATAATGTTCTTTCTATGAGCACTATTATAACATATGCATAATGTAATGATAATAGTTATTACTATTTTCTAACTGTATCCACCAACGATTCTTGACCTTGTGGTTTTAACTCTCCTTTTCAGGCAAGCTTCTTGAAAACATTTTCAGCGTGCACCATCCCTACTTCTTTGCAGCCCATTTCCCCTTCAGTTCAACTTTACACTGTCTTCTTTTCCCATAATGCTACCATCAAACCCAATCGATATAGTTTAATAACTGTTTTTTACTTGAACCCTCAGAGACATTCAATACAGCTATTTTCCTTTTCTTCAAGCATTTTTTATTCCGTTACAACTTCTCTGAACATTCAGAGAAGCATTCTTATCAGTGTTTCTTAAGAGATCCTCTCTGTTCCTTCTCTCCGTAAGATTTAAACATTTGGATAACTCAAAGCTCAGTCCTGGGATATCTGATGTCTTCCCTTGACATCCTTACCCTAAGCAACCTCACTTATTTCTATTCTGTCAATGCCATCTTTATGCCCATTATTGCTGCAATACTCTATGGCCAGGACTGCACATGGAAAGTGAATAAAAGGGCGTAAATGAGAAATGTCTAGATCTTACAGCACAGGCTCAAAGTGAGATTGCAAACATGTTGGCATAGAAGAACGTCAAGTCTCAGAACCTGGTCTTTAGGCATATATGTTATGGCTTGTTGAGTTGCAGAATTCTTATCTTATATAGTCACTTAAGTTTTTTTTGACAAGGTCTTTTGAAGAGAAGGTTACTTGATTATTTAGGCTTCTTACATATAGAATACTTCTCATCTCATGTGGGGTTACTGGGTATTACCACTATCTTGAGTGAATGCTGATAAAGAATAAAAGAAAAACTTTCTCAGGTGTATAATTTGGTAGATAACACTATTGATTAATTAATAAAATATCTGTGAGTTTTATTTTTTTAATCTTTGAATTAATTCCTGATTTCTTTGAACTAAGAGATTTTTAGCATATGAGTGGTATAGTAAACATTATCTAACAGCTTATGTTGGAGGAAAGGAAACAAGGATAACACAGCTCTTCTTCATCTCAGAGTGGGCTAAGGCTAACCCCAGTACATGGGGTAAATGAATTAAAAACTTACCAGGCAAGTCACATCTGTAATCCCACCACTTTGGGAATCTGAGATGGGAGGATTGCTTGAGATCAGTTCAAGACTAGCCTGAAAAACATAGGGAGACTCCATCTCTAAAAAAATAAAAATTAGCCAGACATGGTAATGCATATTGTAACTATTTGGGAGGCCAAGGCAGGGTGATCACTTGAACCCAGGAGTTGAAGAGGCTGCAGTGAGCTTTTATTGTGCCACTTCATTTTAGCCTGGGTGACAAAGCCTGATCTTATCTCACAGAGAAAGAGAGAAAGAAGAATCAAAGAGTTATCAGGTACATTCCACTAATGAGGAAAAAGGGGTATTTACTCTGATGGACCTTAAAGGAGATGGATTAGAGACTAACTCCTACTTATTGCCTAATATGAGTGAGTTTATCAGAGAGGGAGGACACTGAGAAAGTGAAAGCAGAAGCCCATTCTTTCTCAACTATACCAGTAAATCAAAGGGGCTAGAGGGCAGAATCACTCATCATGTAAGGGAAGGAGCTATGGGCAAAAACTGCAATCCCCTTCCCCATCTTTAAGGAAGATATAGCTGGATTAATATGAGGTTTTCAAGGAAAGCTTCGGAGGGTCTTGGATACGGGACATGATCAAATATGTCACTGTCTTGAAGGTTTAATCCCCTGAGACTTCCCAACTCCAGTGGGTGCTCCAGGATGCTCTCCATGGATGAATAGAGTATGTCTCACATATCCTTCCATACAACCAACAGTTTCAGCCTGAGTTTCCCAGTAGGAGTATGATGAAAAATGTCTGAGATGAAACTACACAGTATATGGCTTTCTTCCAGGGCAAATATCTCCAAAATCTGGAAAATTAGCTAAGACATTTTACATATTTCCAGAAGGTATACACTTCTAAGGCATATACATCTCCTTCTTCTGGTAAGCCTTTATGATGGTCTCTGAGTTGATTTAGGAAATATTTACAAGGGGAAAGTCTTCCACTAGTTTATCTTATGAATATACAGACTTAGTAAAAATATTCACCTAATATTGTTAATTTAACTACACAGTGTATTGGCTTTCTTCCAGGGCAAATATCTCCAAAATCTGGAAAATTAGCTAAGAAATTTGACATATTAGCTAATTACCTGGCTTTTCTATTTGTCTGGTTTGGCTGGATTGAGATAGGTTTTACTGAACTTGATGGGAAGGAAATTCACTAGATCAAAGGCTTAACCAAAGATTCCTAAAATAAGAGGTTATTGAGCACCTAAACATGAGAGTGGTTTAATTTCCTGTGATTTAAGCACAAAACAGATGAAACTGACTTTTACCTTTAGTCACTGGGTATTAAAGGAAGAAGCCATATTAAGGGTAAAGGAACTAAGGGTCTACAAAACCAACAGGTATGTGGCAATTACACTTCTGCAAAGGGTGAAGATATTCTCCAACAATGATGCCAGGTAATCCCAGGAATTTAGGGCTCAAAAGATTATGTTAAATGCAAGGATATTTCATCATCCCAAGCATGTAAATTATTTAGGTCCAATTGCAAGCAATTTGATAATATTTCCAATGAAAGAATTTTTTTATACCAGGCCCAGATAATAAATCATTTCTGTCCATTATAACCGAGAGCTTGTTTTTGATGATCAAAGAGACACATCTTTTAGTTTATGTGTAATTTCACGCTGAAAAGAATAACTTGATAACTCATAGAGGTATAAATGGGTGAGGTCAGAACACTAGTGCATGTTGAGCTATTGAATTTTCAAAAATGTAAGGATGAGGGAAACTTATAAAAAACATTTTTTAAAGAGAAATATAGTATTATTCCTGACCCCACCCCCAAGTAGATACATTATCCGAGGAAGGAAATGCTTAGGTATTTTCTATTTTGTACTTTCAAAGGTGGAGGCACAGCATATATATTTACTCCTTGACCTCCTCTTTTTATAACATCTTATCATATAGGGGTATTTGGGGTCAAGCAATCCAGAGGAAATATTTTCAAGTTTATTCAGAATCTGTCCTTTTTGGATGCTTCATTCTAGAGTCTCAAATTTATTTGGGATATGTTAACTAATCTCATTTTTTGTCAGATGTAGAGGTCAATATGGAAGTAGCTTCTAGTGTTTGTGACCTCTGTTCCTTAAGTTTTAAGGTTTTATAGGGCAAAGACAATATCCCTCTTCTGTGGATGGGAGAAGTATGGTACATGTAAGTGCCATATAATAACCCTTTCATCAGCCCTAAAATTTTAGTCCTAAATTTTACATGTACCAAGGTCAGCAAGATCAAAGATAAGGTCATGCAAAACAGGGATTTGGGGAAAAATATTATTTTAAACATAAATATTTCCAGAAGGTATACATTTCTAAGGCATATGCATCTGCTTCTCCTGGTAAGCCTTTTCCAGAATCATGATCTTTGATTTAGGAAATAACCTAGTGGGCAGTGCCTGTGGCTCAAAGGAGTAGGGTGATGGCCTCATAGGCTGGAGATGGTGGGTTCAAACCCAGCCCTGGCCAAAAACTCAAACACTGCAAAAAAAAAGAAAAAAAAAAAAAAAAAAAGGAAATAACCTATTTATAAGGGGAGAGTCTTACACTAGTTTATGTTATCAATATACAGACTTAGTAAAAATATTCACCTAGATCTTATTGGATTGCATGTTCTTTGTAGTTGGACTTCCCCCAAGTTCATTTCCTCAAGCCTAGGAAAATGCTTGTGTGCTTTCCTGGCTTTTCTACCTATCATAACAGAGCTTATGGAAAAGCTCCCTTTTGGAAACTAGCATTCTATCAACATATCGAGAGGCAGACCATAGAGAGTCTGCATCTCCAATTCCTCTCCTGAAAGCCTGCAGGCCAGATTTACCCAGGAACAAAGATTAACTATTAAAAAATGAATCAGTTTAAGAGTTCCAAACTGGAAAATATATATGTCAAAGAGTTATATAATCTTTAAAATTGTATGAACCCACCAATCTGCACGATCTCCCAACTGCAGTCTCCAATATGGTAATTAATTTGTGGTTGCTATACTCACATTTTATTTAATTTATTTATTTATTATTTTGAGACAGTTTCACTTTGTCCCCCTTAGTAGAGTGCCATGGGGTCACAGCTCACAGCAACCTCAAACTCTTGGACTCAAGCAATTCTTTTGCCTCAGCCTCCCAAGTAGCTGGGCCAATAGGCACCCACCACAATGCTGGGCTGTTTTCAGAGGCGAGGTCTCGCTCTTGCTCAGGCTGGTCTTAAGCTCAGGGCAATCCACTTGCCTCCGCCTCCCAGAGTGCTAGGATTATACGTGTGAGCCACCAAGCCCGGCCCTATTTATTATTTTTTTAAGGAATGGAATCTCACTCTTGCTCAAGATGGTCTTGAACTCCTGAGCTGATGCAATCCTCCTTCCTCAGTCTCCCCCATGCTCAGATTATAGTCTCCCACCATGCCTGGCACCATTCTCACATTTTAATAAATTGTAAAATGCCTGACTCATTTCTCTTCTCCTCCCTATCCTTCCTTATTTCATGATGAAAGTGACGATCTATGATGAATCTGAGTTTCTCTGAATGTCAGGTGTAGGTTACCAGTAAAAAATAAGGTAAAAAAAGATTTTCCACTTTTCAATGCTCATTCACGCACAACCACAAAGATACGTTCTATCTTATGAGGAAATGGTATGGGTGAGTATTCACATTGACATGGGAACTTCTTGTCCACATTACAATGAGTAAGCCAAAATGGATATGCCAATGCATTTGAACACGTGTTAATGCCATTCTTCACGAAAAGGTGATGCAGTTCTACAAAAATTCCTCGGTGCAATTTATTTCTGTCTACTTTTTGAAGAGCTATTATGTTGTAACATACCACAGGTGGGTTGGATAGGATTATGTATTCCTGACAGTGGAATTTATCTTGAGCCTCAATGTCCTACACCTGACATCCAATGAGTATGAATGGATGGAGATCCTACAAGGCTGGAAATCTGATATGTCTCCTTCTCCATTGTGTCTCCAGCCCTTGGCATAATGCCCCATATTAGATACTCTGTGAACATTTTTGATGCCTTGATGGGTTAATTAACTCTGCTATTCACTAAGCCACAGCCTTCCCAGTTGTTCCCCATGTAGTCTTTATTCATTTAGACTATGATTTTGATTCTTTCACCCACTGGCTCAGGGCACCTGCCCTGAACTCTCTCAGTGGGGCCTTTCCAACCATCTACCCCTTAACAGCCACCTCCTCTTGGCTGTATTAGGAAAACCTTACAACTGTAAAACAAAACAAGTTAATGATTTCATTTTTAAGTTTAAAAAATAGTTAATTCTAACAAGATGAGCATAGGTTCAGATGAACTTCAGCCTAAAAAAAGGTGTAAATTGTTTTAGAATCAATCCTATCCCATTATGAACCCTAGCTCTAATTCTACCAACCAGTGCAACCTTTGCAAATTTATTCACTTCTTTGAAGATAAAAATTTTATCCATAAATAAGGATAAAACAATTTACCTTGCTGTGTATACATACACAGCACACATTTAATATATACAAGATTGAACAGTTAACTTTGGGAACTCATCCTAGAAAAAAATGCTACATAACTGGTTGCTGAATATCACTACAGTTACTTTCAAAGTACTCACGTTGGGAAGCTAGGGAAGCTATGCTCCCATACCAGCTCCTAGTCTACCCTTCAAAACAATTTTTCTTGGTTGAGTTTGTGAACTTAATTGTCCCACCCACCTCACATATGCTGTGATATATATAGCATACATATCATATATATTCACATAAGTGAATTCACGTAATTGTCTGACCTAGTATACGCATGTGGTATATATAGCATACATGTCTTACATACTCACATGAGTGATTTTTTATATATCTTACAATATGGTAGTTTCTTTTTGACATGTAGCTGGTTGCACATGTAGCTAGTAGTAATGGCTAAGTTTTATTGTACTCATGTAACATGTCTAGCTGGTAATCTGCTAAATACCTCATAACATCACCTCCTTTATTTGTCACATGGGGAGACACATATAGGTTGGTTAAGCAAGGTTTAGAGCACTTAACATATTCCCCTAATGGCTAGAAGAGGCACAGTTGGCATGCCATTCAGCCACTCATGACATCAGATCTAGATTTCTGATTTCTAAGCGATACTGTCCAATTCTTGCTCCCTCTGCTTTTCACACCAGTATTTTCCTGCCATTGATAAAGCCCTGCAAGAATTCATTCTCAGTGTGCTGATGATGCTGTGAGTGATGCTGCTTGGTTTATTTTTTCTACTCCACAGTTATCTTGTTGTCTCAAAATATGCAATCCAGACCACGAGTAATTATTTGATTAATGGCATTCAGAGCAACCCATATTTGAGTAACACAGATACAAACATGACAAAACGCATTTTTTTTTGCCTGCAGTTTTTATGGGTGAGTCTTACAAAGTTCAATCAATGTTTGTTATATCTCTCTTTAACAGTAATTTTCAACTGGATCTTAGGAGTGCCATGAAAAATTTTAAAGATCACTAAATTACTTTAAAAAGAAGTTCAAAGAACAGTAAGCATATTCTTTTATTTTTTTCACTCTTTTTTTTTTTTTTTTGATCAACGTAATTTAAGTACACCATGGGAATTTAACTATAAGTTCAATACAGTGCCACGAGATTAAAAAAGGTTGAAAAAGATTGTTCTATAGCAAGGGTGTTACTTTCTACAGGGTTTGCATAATCCCTCACTTTTCTAATAAACTTTTTATGGGGAGAATAATTATTTGCTCATTTGTATTTTGAGAAAACCTTGATTTTGATACATATGATGTGATTCCCCTATATCTGTAGTGACCTGCAAAATTGTGCTTGAGGGTAAACAAAGTCCCCTCCACAACATTTACGACATCTGTAGACATTTGTGTGTCAAAAAATAAACCAGTGAATAAAAAATTTGAAAGGCTGTTTTCTGAATCCCTATCATCTCTATACATTAATTCCTCATCTTTAACTTTGGAATGTAATAGAAATTATTTGAGCTCCTGCTACCACAAGGCCATTGTGGATGAACTTCCATTCAATGTGAGAGCAATGGACAGGGGCTGGGAAGGAGACAGGATTGGCAGTCTCCATCAGCAGCTGGGGGCCTGCTTTACTTTTAAACAAGCTGAGTTTGGTAAATTGCTTAGCTTCTTTGGGCCTCAGTATTTTTTTTTTTTAATTTTTCTATAGGTTTTTGATATGATGTCTTGCTTTGTAATTTTTTTTTTTTTTTTTTTTTTGAGACAGAGCCTCAAGCTATTGCCCTTGGTAGAGTGCTGTGGCATCACAGCTCACAGCAACCTCAAACTCCTGGGCTTAAGCGATTCTCTTGCCTCAGCCTCCCGAGTAGCTGGGACTACAGGTGCCCGCCACAATGCCCGGCTAAATAGTTGTCATTGTTTGGCAGGCCCAGGCCAGATTCGAACCTACCAGCTCTTTTGTATGTGGCTGAAGCCTTAGCTGCTTGAACTACAGTCACCACCCACTTTGGGCCTCAGTATTACCATTGCGAAAATGGCAGTAAGAACACCTGCTCTTTCTACTTCACAGTTTATCAAATGAGAAACGATACACAAAAGCATTCTACAAAGCACAAAGTATGTGAGTTTCCACAGTCGTCATTCTAACTGTGTGGTGCCTTCACAATTTCTTCCAGACAAGGTTGCAGCAAGCATCCTATTCTTTGAAGCTCTGTTACCTTCTCTTGGAAGCATAATAGCAAAGATAAGTCATTGAGAGAACTGTTGTTATTATAATATTCATAGTAAATAATAGTGCTTAAAGTACACACAGTACGTACTCATACGTTGGTGGCTTAAAACAAATTAGAACATGGATCCCAGGAGAAGCTTCCCCTGAGCAATGTCTGTTGTGCTTTTTTCCCTTTCTCTCTTCTTATCCCCTTATTTTCCTGTAGGTTTTTCTAGGTTCTGGTTTTTCAGATTTTTGACTGACATTTAATACTGGCTTTGATGTGATGTCTTGCTTTGTAATTTTTTTTTTTTTTTTTTTTTTTTTTTTTTTTTAGAAA
>CAUYPK010016580.1:0-18865 GCA_963574355.1 Loris lydekkerianus | reverse complement strand
TTAGCTTCCATGTTTTTATATGGGTATACAAGTTCCTATTGTTATTGAGTTCAACTTTTATTCCATGATGATCTGAGAAGATGCACAGAATAATTTCTATTTTTTAAAATTTGCTGAGGTTAGATTTGTGGCCTAGGATGTGGTCGATTTTGGAGTATGTACCATGGTCTGATGAGAAGAATGTGTATTCAGTTTTGTTGGGATGAAATGTTCTGTAGATGTCTGTTAAGTCCATATACTGCATGGTTAAGTTTAAATCCAAATTTCTTTGCTTAGCTTCTTTTTGGAGGATCTATCCAGCACTCCTAAAGGGGTGTTAAAGTCTCCAACTACTATGGAACTGGAGGAAATTAAGTTGCTCATGTCTGTTAGAGTTTCTCTTATAAATTGAGGTGCATTCTGGTTGTGTGCAAAAATATTAATCACTGAAATCTCATCATATTGAGTATTACCTTTAACAAATATGAAGTGTCCATCCTTATCCTTCCTTATTTGGTTGGTTTAAAGCCTATTGCATCTGTAAATAGGATTGCAACACCTGCTTTTTTCTGCTTTCCATTTGCCTGGAATATAGATGACCATCCCTTCACCTTGAGTCTACATTTGTCTTTTAATGTAAGATGTGATTCTTGTATGCAGCAGATATCTGGCTTGAGTTTTTGTATCCAGTTAGCCAACCTGTGCCTCTTCAGAGAATAATTTAAACCATTCACATTAATTGAAAATATTGATAAGCCTTTGGAGAGTCCGGTGGACATTTTTAATCCTTTTTGAGACTGTGGAAGTTGGAATTTGATCAAAATGTTCTGGGTGGGTTTACTTTTGTGGTGGAGGATTACTCTGCTCTTTATGGAGGATAGGTCTGAGAATATCCTAGAGAGCTAGTTAAGTTATGGCAAATTTCTTTAACATTCAAATGTCATTGAAGTATTTAATTTCTCCGTCATAAATGAAACTCAGTTTAGCTAGGTACAGAATCCTAGGTTGAAACTTATCTTGTTTTAGGAGATTAATAGTCGATGACCATCCTCTTCTGGCCTGAAAGGTTTCAGCAGAGAGATCTGCATTTATTCTAATATTCTTGCCTGTGTAGCTGATGGTTTTCTTTCGTCTGGCTGCTTTCAGAATTTTCTCCTTCATATCAACATTAGTGAAATTGATTATGATGTGTCTGGGGCATGTCTTATTTGGGTTGAGTCATGCTAGAGTTCTGAAACTGTCTCCTATCTGAATTTCAGAATCTCTTGGCATGTCTGGAAAGTTCTCCTTCATAATCTCATGGAGAAGAGACTGACTCTGTGCCTTGTGAAGCCATTTCATCGCTTTCAAGGATCCCTATAAGACAAATATTGGTTTTCTTCAAATTATCCCAGAGCTCTCTGAGAGAGTGATCTGTTTTTGCCCTCCATTTCTCTTCCTCTTTGAGAGTTTGGGAGCATTCGAAAGCTTCAGAAATCCTTTCTTCTGCTTGTTCCATTCTGTTACTGAGGGAGTCTGCTGTGTTTTTCAGATCTTTTAGGGATGCAGACAAGTGGGCCAGTGTGGAGACAGAGAGAGTACAGGAGGGAGGACCCAGGGTTTTCCATCTCCCGGAGTTCCTGGTCAGGGTGTGCGGAGGTCCGGCGGGCATGGGTCACGGGTCGTGGGGCCGCTCGTATGGAAGTCTGGGCAGGCACAGGTTGCAGGTCATTGTGCAGGTCTTCCGAAGTTCAGGGTGCACACCAATCACCGGTCATGGGTCTCAGTGCAACTCTTATGGAGATCCAGGCAGGCTCTGGTCCAACAAGTCACTTTTTAAAGTCTTAGTACATAAAAGTGGCTGTTATCGGCCACTTGCAGAGGTTCTGCAATGTAAGGATCATCTGGCGGGGAATTGGATGTGAACTGACTTCATCAATTTCCATATGCTGATGCCTAAAAGCAATGCTTCTTTTCTCGCCACTAGCAGCTCCAGCAGCTGTTCTTTCCTTCTGCAGCCACATGGCCTGCGGGATGCACCTTCCTCCCTGGTTCTTTCCCCCGCCACCAGCTCTGAGGGTAGAGTGCTTTGAAAACAGTGCCACAGAGGATCTTGCAGCACAGAGGTGGCGCTGTGGTTACCCTGGTAAAGGGAGCCTATTGATGTTATTTTAAATAGATTTTAAAAATCATTTCAGAATTGTATATTGCTGGTAAGTTGTATAGATTATCATGCCATCAGCAAATAAAAATGATTTACTTCTCCATTCCATTGATTTGTTACACTGTCTAGCACCTCCACTGTAATGTTGAAGTAGTGAGTGCATATATCCTTGTCTTGTTCCCTCTCTTAGAGGGAAGTTTTTGGTCTTTCACCATTAAGAATTATGCAGAAATTTTGAAGATGTATTTTTTTGTAGTTAAGATCTTTTATTTTTAGTTTGTAGAGAGATAATTTGTTTCTTGAATTTTAAAATCACGAATTGGTATTAAATTTTATCAAATTATTTTTATGAATCAATTTGGATTATTACAAGATTGTTACATATTAATCTGTTCAAATTATGAGACACACTGATTTTTTTAATGTTGAAGTAACCTTGCAATTCCCAGGATAAAGATAAGTCCCTCTTGGTCATGATATGTTATCATGTGTGTGTGTGTCTGTGTGTGTTTTGCAGGCAGAATGGGAACTGAAGACCCCATTCTTGGCAAGGAAAAACACCCCCAGAAAAATGGAAAAATAAAAAAGTAAGCTGAACAAAGCAGAACAAAGGAGAGTCTGCTAGTTTACCTTTAAACTAGCTGCTGCAAAATTTGTCATCTGAGCAAGTTTCTTGCTTTTTCTAGAACTCTGGGTTATTAGGGATACAATTTACAAACCCTGCTAGGTTTGTGAATACTCTGAAGAAAATAATGTCCACAGAAGATGCTGTGGTAAGGCCTGGCAAGATACATTAACTAGGCCATTTCCTGCCCAGTAAACAGTCAGAGAAAATATTCATTGTGAAGATTTGTATTTGGCTGGGGAAGAGATCAAGGGAACAGGTTCAGCCCTGAAATATGGTCAGGAGGGCTTATATCCCTTATCACAGAGGAAGACCGTCTGTGGTGGTGATAAGAGAAAAATTCCTCTCTCCCACTGATTCTTCAGGGGAAATTGACACCAGTGGAGTTTTATTTCACAGTGAACTAGTGGGATTAACACTCCCTAAGAATCTGTGTGTGTGAACACAGACCGGAGGCTGCCCCAACACAAGGCTCAGGTTCTGGATTTCTCAAGACTGCTTAGATCCGTAAGGTTAATGATTATAGAAACAATAGGAACTGATATGCTTGCTCAGAGAAACTGCTGGCATTGTTGTTCCCTTCTTTGGCTTACCCTCTGGTCAAATGAGCAAATAGCCTTTAACAAAAACTGAGTGGAACTGACACTGGTGGCCCACTTGCCAGAACCCCACAAAAGGGTGGTAGTCCCCTGCATTCCAACCTTTGAAAATTCTATTCTATATGTCTTGTCTCTTTCTTTCTTATCATTTCTAACTTTATATTTCTTTAGTCGGTTGCAGCCAGATCCAGAGGTCTTCGTGGACCCTGCCCCCAGGTGGGACCCTGACATGTTTTATCTGTTAAAACTTTGATAAGAATTTTTGTACTTAGGTTCAAGAGGAACATTATTCTATTGTTTTCTTTTCTCATGATTGTTATTTTTCTGGTTTTGGTATCAGAGTAACACTGGTATCAGTATAGTATGTTGATTTAGATACTTTTTCTTCTCTAATAAAAGATGTTAGTATGTTCAGTTTTTCTGAACAGAAAGCACAGCTTTAGCTATATCCACAAATTTTGATATTTGATGTTTCCATTTTGATTCTGTTCAAAACATTTTCTAACTCTCAATTGATATTCTCTTTGATCCATGGATTATTTTGGAGTGTGTCATTTAATTTCCAAACATTTGTTTGTTTCCTAATGATCTTTCTGTAACTATTTTTACTTCAGTTTTGTTAAAGTCAGAGAACATCCTGAAAATTCTTTTAACTTTACTGGAATTTACATTATGGTCTAACATGGTCTGGCTTGGTGAGTGTTATCTGTACACCTAAAAAGAAAATGTGTTCTTCTTCTCCCCCCGCCCCCCAGTGGAGTGTTCCAGAAATGTCAGTGAGGTCAAGCTGGTTGACAGGGTTTTTTATGTCTTCAAGAATCTTAGTGATTTTTCATCTATTTGTTATATCAATTACTGAGAAATATCCAACTAAAATTATATATTTGCCTATTTATCATTTCATTTCTATCAATTTTTTCCTTTATGTATTTTGAAGTTGTGTTACCAAGTGCATGTATTTAGAAGTACTGTATTCTGTATTTAGAACTATTGTGTTCATCATAGCCAGATGAATGATAACAAGATCTCTTTTTGTTATCAATTTACTTATTATAAAATCTATCTTGTCCAATATCAAAATGACCACTCTAACTTTATTTTGTGTTTGTACAGTCTATTTTTCAGATGGTGTATTTTTTAATCTATCTGCATCTTTTTATTTAATATGGATTTTTAAAAATTAATGTGGATTTCTTATAGACAGAATATCAGTGTTTTTTGTTTTATCTAATCAGAAAACTTATGATGTTTAAACCATTTACATTTAATATATTTAATAAACTTATAGATATAATTATTTTGCTTTTCTGTCCAGTTTTATATTCCTTTAGTTATCTATTACTGCATTTTTCAAGAATAAGTATGTTAAACACTATGTCAAATAGTATGACAGTATTTGTTATTCTATCTTATATACACTATTGGGTTATTAGCTATATCTCTATATTTTAAGTTGTTGTGCTAAGATTTATATGAATGATATACTCAATGAACATTGGCTGTCTTCAAATACTATTATGATACTTTACATATAGCTTCAGAAACTTAAAAATCTATTCCTGCCCTTTCTTTGTGTTAATGTTATCATATATTTTACCTTTATATATGTTATGAACCAATAATATATAGTTCTCAAAATTATTATTTACAGTGACAAAGAAATTTAATATACTTTTTGTATTTATACATACAGATTTCATTTCCAGTACTATTCACTCTTTGTATAGATTACGTTTCTATCTGTATGTTTTCCTTCTGCCTAAAAAATGTCCCTTATACTTTCTGGCAGTATAAATCTGCTGGCGGTAAATTCTCCTAGATCTTTTATCATAGGAGATAGTGTTTATTTTGAAAGATATTGTCACTTGAAAAAGAATTGTAAGTTGGTATTTTTTTCTTTCAATATTTTAAATATGTCACTTCAATGTCTACTGGCTTGCATAACTGTGGAAGTAAAGTTGGTTATCATTCTTGTCTTTGTTCCACTATACATAATGTGTCCTTTTCCTTCATTGTCTGCTTGCTTTTACAACTTTCTCTTTATCACTGCTTTTCCATAACTTGATCTCGATGTATCTTCATTTTTTTCTTTGCTTTTCATTCCTGGAGATCTTTTGAGTATCTTGGATTTGGGAGTTTATCATTTGGAATTGTTTCAACTATTATTTGTCAATTTTTTTTTGTTGTTGTTGTTGTTCCACCATTACTCTCCTTTACTTCTGATAGTCTAATTATGTATGTATATGTTACATTGCTTGGTTTTATTCTAGAGATGATTGAGGATGTGTTCATTTTTGTCTTTTTAGTTTTATTTCCTCTCTTTTCTTCATTTGGATTGTTTCTATTACTATGTCATCAAGCTGACTGGTTGATTCTTAAGGGCTAAATCTGATTTTAATACTATGCTATGTATTACTATTTTATATGCTGTATTTTCCATCTCTAGAAATTACATTTGGGCGTTGTTTATAGCTTTCATTTCTCTCCTTACTATGTTTATGTATTGGTCTTCCTTCTTAAACATAAAGAATGTATTTATTTAAAAAATGTA
Organism: Loris lydekkerianus; assembly: GCA_963574355.1. Lineage (NCBI taxonomy): Eukaryota > Metazoa > Chordata > Mammalia > Primates > Lorisidae > Loris > Loris lydekkerianus. The sequence continues at coordinate 12,968 of CAUYPK010016580.1, read as the reverse complement.
GCTGTTTGGGTGGCACCTGTGGCTCAGAGGAATAGGGTGCCAGCCCCATATGCTGGTGGTGGTGGGTTCAAACCCAGCTCCGACCAAAAACAGAAAAAAAAAAAAAAAGGTATTTTAATTTCTTTATTGGCTATGTAACATCTGTCATTTTTTTGTCTCTAATGATTGCTTTTTGATCTATTAATGCATCATATTCTTCTATTTCATCATGTGCATAGTAATTCTGACCTTGAAAGTAAATCTTAAATCGATCAGAATCCAAGTAACTTGATTTTGTGCCAACCATTTTAAGTTGTATCTTTTTGGAGAAAGGCTTTTAATGTATACTTTTTTATAATCTGTTGGGTTTTTCTAGTACAAAATCAAGTTACATAGCCTCTGATGAATTTAAGATTTCCTTTAAGGTTTGTCAGAGCAGATAGCATCCTGATCTGGGGCTAATTTAGACTCAAAATGAACACAATTCTTCTAATGTCCAGCATAGTAACTAACAAGTTGTCCTTCTAAGTTGTTGTGTATGACTTGTATATTACAAGATCTTTTTAATGTGGCTGTACAGAATACAGACTATTCCCAGCCTTGTATATAGTTGCCCCCCAATTTTGACCTCCAGCTTTTCCATGCTTCTTATTGCACTGTTGGGTAGTTTCCTGTCATCATGTAGTGGTTCATACACAGCCAAAGACTTCTGCAGATCTCTGGAGCTTTATCTCTGTGAAGTTCCCTTTTGCCAGGACTTCTATCCCACAGATTCTTATCAATTTGACCTCACCAAAGGCTTATTTTTGTATCTTCAACTCATTGTGTTTGGGTACTTCCTTGTATTGCTTCTTGGAACCTGCTACTGGGCAGTAAGCTGATGCATTCACAGGGTTTATGGGCTTACACGATTTCTTACCCTTCTCTTAGGGATCACAGCACAGAATTTTTTATTACTCAATGTTTGAAAACCATCATTTCATATATTTTGTCTGCTTATTTTTTGTTTGATATGTAAGAGTAAATCCAGTCCCTGTTGGAACATCATGGCCAGATGAACGATATGTTTTCAACACTAAAAATAAAACCCTATCCCCACTCTTTACAAAGTGAATCTTGCATCATTGGAGTTTATAAAAATGAAGCTCGCTTCCAAACAAGTCATATTAACTTGTATATAACATTCATTTCTGGAGAAGTCTGAGGTATGAGAGAAATAAGTAATTTATAGTTGTGCAATCTCATGTTCTTCTATAATTACTTGTTGGAACTTATACCAGTGGTTCTGTGATCTTTTTACTGGTCTGGATTTTATTCAAATGTCTAGGATAGTTGCTGGTATTGGTAGTTTTTAACTCAAGAGCAGCACCTTTGTATCTCAGCATGTCTCCTTAACAGCTTGCTTTTAACAGGAATTGGCTGAACTATATTTCCAAGTATAGACATGAGAAAATGAAGAAGGCTCTTATTCCAGAAGATAATAAGGTTTCAAAAATAATTTTTTTTGCTTCCATTTCTCTCACATTATCTAATTGGACCTTGCTGAAAATGAATCACAGCTAAGTTTATTGACTTGATCCTTTAATAAATAGGCATTTGCCTATAGAAATATGAATTTTTGACATTTTTCTTATCTTCTTCCCCTGTATTCTTTTTTATTTTTCTTTTTTTGATTCTTTCCTTCTGTTATATTTCCCTGTCACCCTAAATATGATATATGGTCATCAAAATCCCTTTTAATTACAACATTCTTCATTACCTTTCATGCTTCCATATTTTGGTTCCCTGATATTTCCTTTGCCTACAATATTTTTACTTTCTTTCTTTCTTAGACAGTTATCAATATTCCTTAATGCTCAGGTCAGACACTATCAAATGGAGTAATTTGTGTCAAGTTATGTGTCCAACATATATTTATACACACACATACACCCACATTCATAAAGGGTGCCAACAAATGTATACATATTTCAAGAAAGAAAAAAAACTGCATTAAATTGGTCATACTCAAGTAACATTTGACTTCTGCAACTGCAAGAGACGCAAGACACAGTATACAAGATAACAAACATTATTGGTATTTATTACTACAATTTTAGTAGTTTTTTCCTTGTGTATACATTTTTAGGGTACCCTCTGTATAGTTTGAATGAGTGAACCAGAACATAAATTAAACAAATCTTTCCTAAATTATCTGCTTTGGTCCCTTCATCTCTATAGCTCAAGGAGAATTATATAGTGAATAATACTATGGGGGCTAGAGTCTGATTCTTTGGCTTTTGTTGTTTAAATCCTGGTTTTAGCCACTAAATTGCTATGTAAACTTAGCTAAACTACTTCTTTGCTCTCAATGTCATTATCTCTGAGATTGTGATCATAGTACTACTCTTATATAGAGTGATTTTGAAGATTTGATAACACATAGCATGCATAAAATAGCACATAAACACTCCAAAAATAGTATTATTATCAAGAGGAGCTAATTTTTAAATATGAGTTTGCTGATTCTTAAACTCTGCAATTCAGTTGTCCCCTTAAGTCTCTCCTCAAATTATGCACTTTGCATGTTATCACAAGAAAGACTGCCCAAATGTGACACAATGAGAAAATTATGCTTTTTATTATAGTCACTAAAATAAAATCAGTTACACCAAGTTGTCCAAATGTACTGGTGAATTAAAGCTTCCAAACTTTTACAAATTTTTATACATATATTTATAATGCATTTATAAATACATACATATGTAAAAGATACATATTTCTACTAAAATAAAGTGCCCAAATCTTGATATATTGGGGCATAACAGGGACAAAAAGAATCATGAAGTTTTATCAGTTATAGACAGTACTTTCATAATACAACAATCTGTTTTATACCTATTTATTCAGATGTAGTGAGCTTTAATCACCTACTTTTTTTCTGAATTCTAACTGAATTAACTTATCCAAAATATTACAAGAAGTCATGTTGTTAACTAAATGAAGGGTAGTTTTTTTGACTGGGCCTGGCACAAAGTCTTTGCTCCCCAATAGAGGGGTAAACTCTTTTCTCAATTTATCTGGCTTATGGACTATTGTTTTTCTGCTAAGGTGATAACCAGAGGGAGAAATGAATTATACCTAATTCTAAATCCTCTAGTAGTGTCTAATAAAGTCAGGGTTTGGTGAAACATTTCTAGTATCTTTGCAGCACCCTGGGCTTAATAAGAAAAGACCTAGCAGGATTTTAATTGTGTCCTACTGCCTCTAGTATAATTAAAATCTTGTTTGAGTCAAGGAAGAAAAATTAGGGTGTAATGATTAATAGATCATTGAGATCTTTCAACTCAAATTGAAATGGAATTCTCTGCTACAGTGAAAAACCTTAGTGAACTTGAAAACAAAATAAAAGGTTAAAGAAAAACTAGATGATATAAGATAATTCAGAAAATCCTCCTTTGGGAGGCACTTAATATTCATATAAATGTCATGATGGGTTTTTGTTATTTTTTCAAAAGATGTCATTAAAATGTTAATGCACTTAATTCCACTGAATTCATTCAACATTACAAATTTTATGTTATATTTGTATGCATTGTACCACAATAAAATTGTTTTATTGTGGGGGGAAGATAAGCTTCACTTCACATGAGAACTAGTTTTTTATTCCCTGTTCAACTATCCTTCCTGAGTTTTTGCCAAATTTTCTGCTATCTTAGACTCTTAAGACAATTTTTGGTAGTTTCTGACAAGAAATATGAGTTTTAAAATGCCTTCAGGAAGACTTTTTAAGCTTAGTAGGAACCCAGCCATTTCAGAATCTCTGGTAGATGATTACATGTTCTAACTGCATTGGAGTAGATCTTATTCAAGCAGCAAAGAGAAGCTGTCAGCACTGACATTGCATAAAACACTCTAACGCTTCCCAATACACGGGAAACTGAGAACAACGAGAAGCCCAGATATTTTCCAAAGTCAGAACAAGAAAAGAAATATTTTATTTTATTTTTGGCAGAGAGAAAAAAAAGGGGAGGGGGGGCAAGAAAGTGTTTCCGATTTCCCGGCCCATCTGAGAAGGACCTGCGCAGAAACCAAGCTGCCTAACTACTGATCTTGGTGAGCATCTTGTTAATGGCTTGCTTGACGTGGGTGGTGGAGCTGCGCCGCCTGGTCTTGCCCTGCACCATCCTCCTCCGCCGTACCTCTCGACACAACTCGTAGAATATCTCTGTGATATTCCCTTCTCCTGTGCAGGCAGAACATTCGTAGAAGGCACAAGCCAATTCTGTGGCCAGCTTCTCCCCTTCCTCCGTACTGACCTGTCTGGAGTGGTCCAAGTCAGCTTTGTTTCCAACCAAGATCAGAGTCACATTTTTCGGCTTTTTTATCTCATCTAGGATGTTCTTAAGTGGAAGCACTTCCTCGAAGCTTCCTCTGTCAGTAATGTCGTAGACCAAGACAAAGCCTTCCCCCCACCGCATGTGTCCTTCCCTCTGAATGGTGTCTTCCTGTTTGCAAAGAAAAATGGCAGTCAGGAGACCCAGAGGTAATTGACATGTATAGGTTCTGCTAGCTGCTAAGGCTAGTGGGAAACCCTTACTTTCTATTCTTTCGATCCACCGTCTTGAAGAGGTCTTGCTAGTCTGCATGTACAAGCTTACTTTCTCAGTCAGTTTGAAATAGAAGCATTACTTGTATTCAGATACTTAAAGGAACTGAAAAATTTTCTAACTTCAGAGACTTTAACTTTCTGCTTTTAACTTTTTCCTGCCACATCATTAAATCTGTGATCACAAGAACAATCAAGAAATTATAATCTGAATTGAGCATATCATCTTTGTGAGACTTTTCATCACAATTAAGAAATTAACAAATAGACCTCCCACAAATAGTACTTACTTACTCTGCACTTTAGGTATGGGAATGACAGCCAAACTTTAACAAGTTGCCTCTTAGGTTTATTTATTTATTTATATGGTTTGTTTTAATTTCTCTATCTTCAGATTTTAGACAGCCCAAAGGGACAGAAAAACAATGGTAGACTGTATAGAGTCCAATTTTAAACTAGGGATGTTGGCTTTTTCTTCCTATCCCGATACCTCAAGAATGGTATGTAGTATTAACAATGACAGCAACCCATTTGAAGTGATCCTCAAAGGGACTCCTAGGAAGATAGCGTGCATGATTTGAAAAAGCATTGCCTCCACAGGTTCAAATGACTTACTCTGGAGGCTGGTACTTTCTTGCTGTCTCTCTCTTCAGAAGCAGTGCTCCATGAAGGTCAGAAATAAGGAAGTGGGGATGAGATGGAAAAGTATATAATTCACTTCAAGAATACTTCTTAGATTGCACCCTTTAATTCAGGTCTTCTTGGGGTCACAGGTCATTGATTTAGCACCATGGAAACTTTCACTTTACTAACTGTCATTCCTGTGGTCATTTCTATATCTAGACAAAATTTCTATATGTGGAAAACTGACCTCAAAGCAAATGTACAAAGCAAGTATTATAGGAGAGATTCCTAAAATATTCTAGAACAAACAATACATACATATCTCTCTCCTAAAGATTGACCTTACCCATAAGCACATAAGAGGTTCTGAAGATTCTTTCGGTAAAGACACCTGTTTAACTTTGAACATTTCAAAACATATTTGACCATGAAAACCTATTAATATTTCACTATACCACAAAATATAAGGGAGAGATTCTAACCCAGATGATATGTGAATACTACAGTATTTTCAAAACCTTCTTGAAGCATTAGGCAGTTTGCCTAAGGACAAATACATAGACTCCTCCAAATACATTAATATAAAAAATGTCTAGGTTAAGTAGAGAAAAAAGTTTTTAGGCATGCAAAAGTTGAAAGAAAGTGCTTTAATTTTTTTCATGTTATGTATTCTCATGTTTACGTGATGCAGAAAATACTTTAGCTGAACTCCTTATTCACCTGACCAGCCGTATCTAGTATCTCCATGGAAACAACTTCATCGTCGATGGTTGCTTGGTGTCGATAGGTTGATTCTGAAGGAATGAGCAAAGACAAAAAAGTAAATAAATAGATGATTTAATTTGATCCTTATAAGTAGAAATTTGGCATGGGAGAAGTATTAATATGTCTATTTTTATAGCTGAAGGGCCTGTGTAGTCTAGAAAAGAGAGGATGGACAGGCAAGAATTGGGTTTTCTGTACACATAGAACTCTTAGAAATAAAAAGTTCTAATTTGGGAGTCAGGAGCTTTCTGAGTACAGGGTAAGGGATATCTCTCTGCCTTTTGCTTCTTTATCTTTTCCCCTTAAGATTCCATATTATTTTTTCTCTGAGGCCAGCTCCCTGGTATTCTTTTCCTTCTAAATTGAGGCCTCCATAATCTAAAGCAAAAAAGTAGTCTCCCAAAGTGCATTCTTTATCTATGCTCCTAAAAATCCAGTTTCTGGAAATCAATGTTCTTAGTAAGGTGACATGCCAACAGGAGCGACTGATTTCCTTCCAAGCCTCAATCCTGGAAATGTTTTACAAACATCAGAGGGGGGGAATCTTACCAAGTGATGTAAAACTATGAGAAACTCTTGGGGACAGTAAAAGCTGGTTGGACTCCAGAGTTTGGGAGTTGGCAAGGAACTGTAACCCAAAGCAGAGGATAGCTGGGAAACATGAAAGGGAGATGGAATGTGCAGAGTCTTCTCACTCCTATTGCCTCTTCAAAGCAGAAAAATGACAGCTACTTAGTGCCTTTGGAAGTAGCAGGATAGTTCCCAAGCCACGTGGGGGGAAGGAGAAGTGAATACGTACAAGAAGACTGGGCAGCCCTGGGTACACCCCCTCATGACATGAAATAGAAACTGGAGGTCAAAAATAAGTACCAACAGGTGCCACTCTGTATGAAAACTGAAGTACCACTCTGGAGGACTGTCTATTGTGTGGAACATTTACGAACAGAAGGACCACAATATCTGAGAAGTCTATCCAGAACTTACTGAGCAAAGTAGCCATCCTACAACAGAAATGAGTAACAATGAGACACTTGAAGGATGTACAGAAGCACCAAGAGTTCCCTTCTTTCCTGGGTTGGATCCATGTACCTTAAGAGCGTGGTTTACAGGAAAAGTCTATTGGGTGCTGAACAGCACTGATCTGAATTAATTCACACCGTTCATTCACAAGCAGACTTGTAAATTCCCTGAGCAGAGACTACTGTTACATTCTTTATTTTCTCTGAATCTCTCCTTGGTATCCAATAGTGAGTAAAGACATTACAAATGAAATTAAAAAAAAAAAAAAAAAAAAAAAAAAAAGAATTCAATGAGTGGTTGATTGAGCTAATGAGGGTCAGGTGAGGAACTTTCCCAGAAGTATCAGTAAATGATAATAAGAAGAAAAATGTTAAAGTAAAATTTAATAAGAGGTATAGATAATAGAATTAGAAATGTTGTTATTCTTTGTAAAATCTTCCTCAAATGGATAGGATAAAATACAGAAAGGTGTGGTAACATTTGAGGTTGTAATGACTGAGAATTTTGTTAGATTAAAGACACTGAAAAACTTATAATTAAAAGAACTAATAGGAGACATGAAGAAAAAAGTCTTCTATCTAAACTCACTGCAATGAAATTTAAGGATAGCAACAAAGAGAAGTCTAATGTGATTTAGAGCAATAAAAGCACATCACTTAGAAAAATACAAGTCTCAAATTGACACTGCACTTCTTGATATTGAAACTGAATTCAAGATGTCTGTGGTGCCAAACAAAAACAAACTATATAAAAAGCAACCCAGAATTACACTAGATGACTCCAGCATATAAGGATAATGATAAAGGAAAAAAAAAGACTGGAGGCAGGTTTGAGTGAACCAACGTATTCATCTTATTTTAGAAGATGATGTAATAAAAAAGAAAGACCAGAGAAAGTGAGCTAAGTTTTCAATAATAAAAGCGGAGAAACAGTTAAATTCAAGAAGACATAGGTGAGAAATAAAAGACAAAACATCATGAAAAAAAATCAAAGCATGGTGCTTGAAAAGATTAAAAAAGGGAAGGTAAATATTTGACAATACTGACAATACTGTAGATGCAATTAAATAAAATACGGCATAAAAAGAGTAATTGCACATTCTGCTGACATAATAATAAAATAATACCAAATAGAAAACCAGAAAATGAAACTAACATCTTAGAACCACCTAATCTTCAATAAACAAACAAGAACATACCTTGGGGGAAAGACCCTCTATTCAATAAATGGTGCGGGGAGAACTGGATATCCACATGTAAAAGACTGAAACTGAACTCACACCTTTCTCCACTCACAAAAATTGATTCAAGATGGATAAAGGACTTAAATTTAAGGCATGAAACAATGAAAATCCTCAATGAAAGCATAGGAAAAACACTGGAAGATATTGGCCCGGGGAAAGACTTCATGAAGAAAACTCCTGTGGCAATTGCAACAACAACAAAAATAAACAAATGATACTTAATTAAACTGAAAAGCTTCTGTACAGCTAAGGAGACAACAACCAAAGCAAATAGACAACCTACACAATGGGAAAGGATATTTGCATATTTTGAATCAGATAACAGCTTGATAACTAGGATCTATACAGAACTCAAATTAATCCATATGAAAAAAGCCAACAATCCCATATATCAATGGGCAAGAGACATGAATAGAGCCTTCTCTAAAGAAGACAGATGAATGGCTAACAAACATGAAAAAATGTTCGTCATCCCTATCTATTAGAGAAATGCAAATCAAAACCACCCTGAGATACAATCTAACCCTAGCGAGAGTGGCCCACATCACAAAATCTCAAAATTGCAGATGTTGGCGTGGATGTGGAGAGAAGGGAACACTTTTACACTGCTGGTGGGACTGCAAACTAGTACAACCTTTTTGAAAGGAAGTATGGAGAAACCTCAAAGAACTCAAGCTCGATCTCCCATTTGATCCTGCAATCCTATTACAGGGCATCTACTCAGAAGGAAAAAAATCCTTTCATCATAAGGATACTTGCATTACACAGTTTATTGCAACTCAATTTATAATCGCCAAAATGTGGAAACAGCCTAAATATCTACCAACCCAGGAATGGATTAACAAGCTGTGGTATATGTACACCATGAAATACTATTCAGCCATTAAAAAAAAAATTGAGACTTTACATCCTTTGTATTAACCTGGATGGAAGTGGAACACATTATTCTAAGTAAAGCATCATAAGAATGGAGAAGCATGAATCCTATGTACTCAATTTGAGTACAATGAGGACAATTACAAATATGAGGACAATTAATGATAATTAAAGACATGGTGGGGGTGGGGAAAGGAAGAGCAGAGAGAGGGAAGGAGGGAGGGGGTTGTGCCACACCTTTTGGGGGCAAGACATGATTGTGAGGGGGACTTTATCTAACAAATGCAATCAGGGTAACCTGGTTTCTTGTACCCTCAATGAATCCACAACAATAAAAAAATAAAATAATATTATGAACTTTTAGCAACAATTTCAAACCCTGGTAAGTAATTCTAGGAGAAAAATGCACAGATTGGTGCAACAAGAACTAGAGTCCCTGATTGGATCAATAACCAATAAATAAATCCAAATTCTGATTATAGTTCTCTCCCCACAATATAAAGCAACTATGCCACAGTAGCTTTATAGATTTCTTTCAAATATTAAAAAGTTATTCTAGAAAATTGAAAAAGTAGAGGGGAGGGAGACAAGATGGCGGACTGAAGCCAGCTTTCCACAGAGGCTCTCGTCCAGAAGGAGAGTTAAGGGACAAAAATTTAGCAAGCAACCTGGTGGATTTGAACTGCACCAAGAGAGAAGGTTAAAGAACGCATATCAACCATGCTGAGGTGAGCTGCGACCACAAGGACGCAAACAAAAGGTACAAAATCCATCACCAAGCAGATGGGAGTCCCCCCTACCCCATGAGACTGGCTCAAGAGCCCCACAAACAAACAAATGGGCAGAAATCAAAGGCCCCTGCACTACACTCCACAGGAGAGACCTTCTAAAAACTGGACCTACCTCCCCTACTAGGGTGCCATGGCGTTCTCCTGCCAGGCATAAAACTGTATAAAACAGTAAATATTCTTTGCCTGCAACTCTGAACTCCCAGCACTCCCCTCCACTCACACTGAGGTCTGGAGGCCTGTCTCTTGAGTTTGGATTCTTGGGTGATTTCTCGAGGGGTTTGGACAGTGCCCGAGCTGTGGCTGCAGCGCTGACTCTGGGGCATGGGAGCGAGGAGAGGACAGTCGGCTGAGGGGGAGCCATGCCAGGGCGGCGCTTCCTTGAGGCATTGTGCAGCAGCCCTCCTTGGGAAGCAATACGGCCAGGCATGAAACTGTGTGAAACTGTGTATCTTCCCCACTTGCAATGCTGAGCTCCCAGCACTCCACTCCACTCTCACTCTGGGGTCTGGGAGCCTGTCCCCTAGGAATCCAGATTCTTGGGTGATTTCTCATGGAGTGTGAACAGTGCCTGAGCTGCGCTGACTCTGGGGCATGGGAGTGAGGAGAGGATGGTCGGCTGGGAGGGAACCGCTCCAGAATGGCGGTTCCCTGGAATGCAGAGTGGCAGCTGTCTTCTGGCAGTGGTGCGGCCAGGCATAAAACTGTGTGGAACTGTGTGTGCTTGCTACCTGCAGCTCTGGGGTCCCAGCACTCTCCTCCACACTCACTCTGAGATCTGGAGGTCTGTCCCCCAGGAGTCCAGATTTTTGGGTGATCTCTCGAGGGGTGTGGACAGTGCCTGAATGCGGCTGGTCAGTGCTGAGTCTGACAGAAGGGTCAGCTTGGAGGGAGCCACACCAGAGCGGCGGTTCCCAGAGGTGGATCAACAGCCGTTTTTTTTAAACAGCAAAATGGCACACTCTGGATATTCTGAAGCCACACCCCCTGTCTCTCTGTGCAACCAGAGGAGGCCACCCATGAGTAAAGGATTTGCCTGAGGCAACTCACAAACCCAGGAAGTTTCCAGGGTGGGGCCAACTCAGAGAGGCAATCAAATACAAACCTCCAGCAGCAAAGACAGGACATTGGAACTCAGAATAGCTTCTCTTCTGCAGGCGAATTTAGCAGGAACAGAGACAGAACCCTGCAAAGTTGTTCTGTTCTGTCAGTAACATCAATCAGGGGCAGGGCTGGGCCTGAGTGAACACCTTCCTGACCTTCATCAAGCACCCAAGGATGTCAGGCCTCACCTCTTCCTGCTAGATAGTGACAGACTGCAGAGGCCTGGCAGATTTCCTTGCGATTCAGGCAGGTGCAAACCCCTGGAGTATCTTTTCACTACAGGCAACTGGGTCAGCCATCTGCAGAGATATCAGTGACTGGGTCTGACAGAGGGGCAAGGTGGGGAAGGAGGCATCAACCTTCCCAGACTGATCTACTTGCTGGGTGGCTCCTCCTGACTCCACACAGCACTGGAGCAAGCCATATCAGAGTAGTCACCAGACCCCTGTGATCCAGTTCCCAGAGACCTCTTGAACTCTCCCACCTGAGACCGGTGCCGACTGAGACAATTGATTTGGACCTTTTGAACCAAACCAATAGACTGAGGACTTTTCAGGTGGTGCCCTGGGTGTGCGGTTGTAGGAAGGTTTGATTTTCCTTTTCCAATTGTTCCCAGTGGTGGGCGAAGTGACTTAATTTCTGGTTTTTCTCCACAGCTGAGACTTCAACCCAGAGTAACTGTTTCACTGGGGTTGAACAGAAACCAGCTGAAAACAAGACAGAACCACTTAGCCCCACTACACCAGACAGGGCCCCAGTTTCTCAGGCCACAACACTGTACGGGCCCTCGACAAAGCCCCAGGGGAAAAAAATCAAAGGCAATAAAACAACCATGGGGCAGAATCAGCAGAAAAACTCTGGTAACATGAATAACCAGAATAGATCAACCCCTCCCCCCCCAATGAAAGATATGGCAGATGTAATTGAAGATCTCATTCATAAACAACTGGCTGAGATGTCAGAAATCGAATTCAGAATTTGGATTGCAGACAAGATTAATAAAGTGGAATTAGGAATTCGAGGAGAAATTCAAAAGTTGTCTCAAGAATTTAATGAATTTAAAGACAAAACCACCAAAGATTTAGACACACTGAAGCAAGAATTTGCAGCCCTCAAAGATATGAAAAATACAGTAGAGTCCCTCAGCAACAGAATGCAGCAAGCAGAAGAAAGGATTTCTGACATTGAAGATAAAGCCTTTGAACGCTCTCAAACTCTCAAAGTGGAAGAGAAATGGAGAGCAAAAATGGATCATTCTCTCAGAGACCTCTGGGATAATTCAAAGAAGGCCAATATTCAAATCATTGGAATTCCTGTAACCAATGAAGTGGCCTTGCTGGGCACAGAGGCCCTTCTGCATGAAATTATGAAAGAGAATTTTCCAGACATGCCTAGAGATTCTGAAATTCAGATAGCAGGCAGCTTCAGAACCCCAGCACGACTCAACCCAAATAAGACATCCCCCAGGCATATCATAATTAACTTCACTAAAGTTAATATGAAGGAGAAAATTCTCAAAGCTTCCAGGCAAAAGAAAGCCATTATGTACAAAGGGAAGAATATTAGAATGACTGCAGATCTCTCTGCTGAAACTTTTCAAGCCAGAAGAGGGTGGTCATTGACTTTTAAACTCCTAAAGCAAACTAACTTTCAACCCCGGATCTTGCATCCACCTAAACTCAGTTTAATTTATGATGAAGAAATTAAATACTTTAATGACATTCATATGTTGAAGAAATTTGCCATAACCAAACCAGCTCTTCAGGATATTCTCAGACCTATCCTCCAAAATGACCAACCCAATCCTATACCACAAAACTAAACTCACTCAGAAACTTCGGATCAAACTCCAACTTCCACAATGGTGAAAGGATTAAAAATGTCCACTGAACTTTTGAAAAATTCGATAGCCAAAATTTCACCACACTTATCAATATTCTCCATTAATGTGAATGGCTTAAACTGCCCTCTAAAAAGGCAT
>CAUYPK010016577.1:0-41630 GCA_963574355.1 Loris lydekkerianus | reverse complement strand
AAATCCCACTGAGATTATCATCCCATCACTCCAACAAGGTAACAAAAAACACCTGACTGAGCATGTTATATTATGTGTTTAATATATTATTGTTAAAATTATATGCTTTTGTGTGAGTGTTTGTGTGTTTTGGCAGGTCACTGCATGGTGTGGCTCTCTGACTCTCACAGTTTAAAATTTTGGCTCTTTGTGTCGAACTTGTTCGCCACCCCTGCGTAAGAGTCTCCAGGGAAGAGAGATGCCAGCAAATCTGTGTTTACTTTGGTGTTGAGGCTTGCAGACAGGGGAAGAACAGCTGCCCAGGCACAGACGAGGAACACGGCACCGCTCTCTGCCAGCAGCAGACACAACGCTGTGGCCAGACAGTCAAGGCAGAAGCAGCAGACAGCAGACAGAGGCCAACCCTGGAGAACTAAGAGCTCAGAATAAATGGACTCTCATATAGGGGAATGTCAACCAGTAACTTCCACCTGCTGAAAATAAACTTCTCGTTGTATATCTTTTGAAATGTTTTCTCATCCTTTGTTTAATTAAGCTCTATAACAGGGGTGGCGAATAAGTTTGACACAAAGAGCCAAAATTTTAAACTGTGAGAGTCAGAGAGCCACACCACGCAGTGACCTGCCAAAACAGACAAACACTCACACAAAAGCATATAATTTTAACAATAATATATTAAACACATAATATAACATGCTCAGTTAGGTGTTTTTTGTTACCTTGTTCGCCACCCCTGGTCTAAATGAATAATGATAGGAAGGTGTGTGATCTATTGAATTAAAAAAAGTAAGACTCTGTAAGTCCATTCTAATATAAATACATAAAATAAATAAGCAGAGAGAGAAGAAAAAGCTTTTCCTAGCAGTAGAAGCCCAACAAGTAAATATAGAAGAAATGGTGGAATCCAAAGAAATGCCGTTTGGCCACCACCAAATAAATAATTGATTCAAGCAAGAATTATCCGTGGATGCCAAAACTAGTAGGTTAAAGTTTATGAAAAATATTTATCTCCCCACAGTGCTTTTTAATTACAGAGGAAACCCAGTGGGAAAGCATGGTATATAGCACCTAATCAGTGAGCAGTTAATGTCGTCAGTATTGGGTCAAGCCCACACCATGTCCTCCTGAGTCACACACCAAGAGGATTCAGTACTGCTTCTGTGTATTCTTGCTAAAAATTCAAAGCATGGCTCAGCACCTGTAGCACAGTGGTTAGGGTGCCAGCCACATACACAGAGGCTGGTGGGATCAAACGTGGCTTGGGCCTGCTAAACAACAATGACAACTGCAACAACAACAAAAAAGTAGCCAGGCGTTGTGGCACGGACCTATAGTCCCAGCTACTCAGGAGGCTGAGGCAAGAGAGTAACTGAAGCCCACGAGTTTGAGGTTGCTGTGAGCTGTGATACTACGGCATTCTACCAAGGGCGACATAGTGAAACTCTGTCCCCCCCCCAAAAAAAAATCAGAGTCTAATCACAAGAGGGTATTAGATAATCCAAACTGAATGATATTTTACAAAAGAACTTCCCCTGCTCTTTAAAAAAAATGTCTAGAGATCATAAAGGCAGAGGAACTAAATGCGATTAAAGGATACCAAGCAGGCTCAGCGCCTGTGGCTCAAGCGTCTAAGGCACTTACACCTGAGCTGGCGGGTTCAAATCCAGCCCAGGCCTGCCAAACAATGACGACTGCAACCAAAAAATAGCCGGGCATTGTGGTAGGTGCCTGTAATCCCAGCTACTTGGGAGGCAGAGGCAGGAGAATCGCTTGAGCCCAGGAGTCGGGGTTTGCTGTGAGCTGTGATGCTACAGCACTCTACCCAGGGTGACAGCTTGAGGCTCTGTCTCAAAAAAAAAAAAAAAAAGACACCAAGCAGACAGGACATTCTGCATTGGATCCTAGACTGGAAAGAAGACTGTGTTTCGCTCTAAAGAACATTATTATAGATTCTATCAGGGGTTGGCAGACTGTGGCCCTTGGGCCATATCTGACTTGCTGCCAGATTTTGTGCCATTTGAGAGGCAATTTTTTTTTTTTTTTATGACATTCTGGAAAAGGCAAAACTGTAGAGATGGTCAAAACATCAGTGGTCACCATGAGTTCAGGGCGAGGGAGAAAAGGACCAGTAAGTGAGCACAGGGGTTTTTAGGGCAGTGAAACTGCCCTGTGATGGTGAGTCTAGGACCACTGTGTGTTTATCAGAACCTGTAACTTGTACAACACAAAAGTAAGCCATGAACTCTAGTTAATAATGATGTATCAATACTGGTTCAGAAATTGCAACCAACGTAGCACACCAAGGCAAGATGTTCATGATGGCAGACTTGAGGGGAGGGGGTATATGGGGACTCTCCGGATGATTTAAACCTAAGGCTGCTCTATCAGTTAAAAAAATAGTATATTGTGAGACATAAACAGTATATGTAACTCGAATTTCTGTATCTGTTACGTGAGCCCAGGAGTTAGAGGCTATGTTAGAGAACTATCATTTCATCACTGGACTCCAGCTTGGGTGACAGAGACCTTGTCTCTGGAAAAAAAAAAAATAGAAAGTCCCCGTGCCCACAAATAAAGTAGCCTTGGCACACAGGCATGGCTGCTTTTGCCCTGGGACAACAGGATTGAGAGGTTGCAACACAGACTGTCGTGAACACACAGCCTAAAATATTTACTATCTGATCTTTTATATACAGTTTACTGACCCGTGGATTAGATAATAGTGTTGTATCAATATTAAGGTGCTGATTTTGGTAATTACCATATATACTCGAGTATAAGCCGAGTTTTTTCAGCACAAAATTTGTGCCGAGTTCGGGTTTTTCGGCACAAATTTTGTGCTGAAAAAACTCGGCTTATACTTGAGTATATACAGTATTCTGTGATTAGGTGAGATGATACCTTGGAGTTTGGGGAAGTATCCTTGGAAGTATATAGGCATAAGGAGACCTTAGGGCTATGACCAACTTCCAAGTGGTTCAGAATAAAATGATGAAAGGACAGAGGGGAAGCATGAGTGGAAAAAGCTAACGTTTGGAAACACGGGTGTCATGTGAAGGGTATATATACATGTTTTGTACTCTTCTTGCAACTTTTCTATATGTCTTATATTATTTAAAAGTAAAAGATTAAAAAGAAAAAAAAAATAGCACTGACCTTAGAACCATCCAGAACTTGGTTTGAATCCCTAATCTGGCAATGTGGCCTTACAGAAGCAGGTCTGCGAAGCTTTTATCTGTGAAGGAAGGTTATCTTCTCAGATTTGGAGAGACTGAATGAAAAAGTGCACTTAAAGCACCACTCATGGTGCAAAGAATCATCATCAATTCCAGGTGACCAGTTGAAACATCCACCTGGTACCTGCAGGTCGATGGTGCCCAGATGTCTGCTTCCCATGTGCTCAGAATGAGGCCCTGTCCATCTTCTGAAATAGCAGCATTTCTCAAAAGCGGGCCCTCTGTAGGGGTAGATGACTCGTGGTGGTGGCTTGGGGACACTGTCCACCAGGAGCTCCTCCACACCCAGGTGAAGATGACGGGCGTTACTTAGAAGATCTGAAAGGTTGGTTGAGATGATTTTAAGATCTGGACACTCATGGTGGAGAGTCTGAATGCTGGGGTGTAGTGGTCAGTTGGGGCTTGCTGTCAGAAGGGGAGGATCTGATGGTCAGGACTGATGTTGAAGGATGGCCACAGATGTGGATGTGGGTGTTGTAACTTTCAGGCTATACAAGCTGCCTTGCCCTTTGTGAATTCTGTGATGGCACCAGTATAAGATAGATGGTGTTGACATCCAGATATCCAGGATTTGTGTCAGGGTAGGAAACAGGGAAACAGCAGCTTGCTTTCATCTTGATTGAGTAATACAGCCTGACATCAGTGAGTGCTCGATTTACTAGACATGTGCCTCCAGCTGAGAGGTGGATCTGCAGGATATCTTCCTCTGAACAGTGAAAGGATTTAGCCGCAGTGTGGATGTTATTTTGATGGTGGAGATGAGGAAGATTAGCCAGAAACTGTGAATGGAGGTATGGAAGTTAAACAAGCATCACTTGGCTTCCAGGGAACTCCCATGGAGGATTCTGATGGCTCTGGCTGTGAACACCATGTGGCCTCAAACAAAATACTCACCCTGTTATACACAGGGAGGAAGAGGATATGAGCATTACTGGAGGCTGCGTTGATGAAGCACATCTTCATGTCACATCCACTGTAATGGGAGAATATATCAATAAAACTGTTACATCACTCCCCGTGTGCCCCACTGACCAGTACTGTCTGTGAGCAGTCACCAGAGAAAGTCAACCAGAGAGCTCATTCAACCAACCTTCCGTAGCTTTGCTAAGTGGGTTCAGTGAAGATTTTGTGTCCCCAGTTGATAGTATCAGTTAAAGGTTTTTTAGCCCAGATAGAGATCACCTTGGTGTGCTTGTGGGTGGGAGATACTAAGAGTTGGGTAGAGCAGAGAGGCTTCATCTTTAGAATGTTTGAAGACTCCTAAAACTCAAGTTTCCCTATTGTTCCTTTCCTTCCCTCCCCTCCCTCACCACCCTCCTATTCCAGGAGGGAAGTGAAGGGTAGGCTGTTCTTGTCTTCTGGCAGGAAGAAGTTCTAGGATCTACCTGGCAAAGACAACCTGTGTATTCCGTCATAATTTGTTTTTACCAAAACTGCACAGAACGTCCCATTGTGTCGGTACCTGGAGAGATTGACAGGTGGAATCCTCTGGGGTGATTCTTACCAGCCTGAGGATTGAGTCTGGATATGTCTGATTCCCTGAGTCTTTTTGATGTTTCTGAAGTTCCTTGGGAACCTTTCCTTAGCTGCCAGGGTAGGACCCTGCAGTGTTCTAGGGACATCAGCCTCGGCGTTTTGCCTCCACACCCCATGGCCGGTTCAGAAGCCACCAGGCAGAAGTTGGGCCAGTTCTGCCCTAGACCGTGTCGCCTTGCAACGTGCAGCCCTCCCACAGGCCCCAATGTTTTTAGCAGAAATAGCTATTCATTTTCTTTCAAAAAACAGTACTATGCATTCCTGAATAGAAAGGAAGCTTTAAAAAAAAAAAAAAAAAATCAATTATACTGTCAAAGTACAACATTTTTAAAAAGATAAAGTATCTTGATATTTTAGCTTTTACGATTTTTAAAAAGTGCTACCCAGATGTAATGGTTGGTTTTCACAATGTAATACATTTTAAAAAGCAGTTCTGAGAGGAAGTGCAGTGCTATCTCCTTTGAACTGCACAGAAGGCAGCAGGGTTAGGAGCAGGGAGAAGTCATCTTGCAGGAAAGTTTATAAAAATCAAAAAACGAGCAGTGACCCTTCAGGGTGTGACTGCCTGCCCCTCCCTTCCCCCACTGCCAGTTCCTTTTCTTTTTCACATATGGGAAGCTCGAGGAAATGCCTGAGAACATATGTCCCTGTGAAAGATAAGAAGACAGAGTCTTAACCGAGAAAATTGAGGGGGGAAGAAGAGCACAGGAAGGCAGCATGGAGCCGGCCACCCTCCCTGCACTGGGAAGAACCAGGAGGTAATGAAGGTGCCCAGCCCAGGATGGAGACTCTGGTCCTGCGGCAGCACCGTGCCTCCCCCGTGTTGCCACCGGCAGCTGCCTTGGAGCGTGATGCCCAGAACTTATTTGGGTAGGAGGTCCTTCTTCCAGAGAAAGATTCCATCACATCTCTTCAAGAAAGGGAGGCACAGCTGAAGGCGCACCACGGCTTCGGAAGCCAGCTGCCCCCAGACCGGCCTGGCCCGGGGCGATGCATTCTGTACCTGGAAAGCCCTCACGGTGTGAACCTGTGTTCTTTCCAGATAGACAGTTTAACCACTAGTGAGCTAGCAGATGTAGGCTTAATTTACTAAAAAGTAAAGTGGGGTTTAAATAAATCTTTTGTTAATATCATTTTCCTAATTATAAAGTTTATGAGTATAGTCCAATTATAGAAACCCTGGAAATTTCAGAAAAGTATGAACAGGAAAATAAAAATCACTTGAAATCTTACCACCCAGAGATTGCATAGAACAGCATAAAGGAATTAAAATGGTCACATGATTCTACCTTCACCTTCCTGGGACAACCACTGTTTATATGTGATTTATATTCTTTTATAAATACACACTTTACCTAAAGGGAATCATACTGTGATACTGTTTTTAAGCCTTTCTTTTTTTAAACTTATTACCATAGTAAGAATGTTCATAAGTATACATCTACAACATTATTGTAATAACTCCAAAATAAAACTTTTCCAATCATCAGAAACATATTTGATAAAAGCATAATGTATGTGTCTTTTTTTTATTTAAGGAGAAAAATCCTGGAAGAATATAAGCTTTTAATGAGAACAGGGACTTCATGTGGGTGATTTATTTTCTACTTTGTACTTTTCTATATTTTTCAAATAATTCTCCCTGTGATAACTACAGCTAATGTTCTGGTATATTTTCTAACTGTGTGCTGGGCGCGGTGGCTCACGCCTGTAATCCCAGCACTGTGGGAGGCTGAGGAGGGAGAATGGCTTGAGCTCAGGAGTTCGAGACTCGCCTGAGTGACAGTGAGACCCCGACTCATGGAAAAAATGGAAAAACCCAGCTGGGCAAGGCTGCGAGCGCCTGTAATCCCAGCGGCTTCCGGAGGCTGAGGCAGCCCGAGTCTGAGGTTGCGTTGAGCTACCACGTTCTCTGCACCCTGCTCAGGGGCATAGGGTGGGACCCTGTCTCAACAAAAAAAAAAGAGGAAGAAATAAAAAATAAAGCAATGAAATAAAATAAAAAAGCCAAAAAATAAAAAAATAAAATAAAATAAAATAAAAGTATATTTTAAACATTAGTGGAATTATGCTCTGTACAGGATTTTGTATCCTCATTAAGTTATCTAAGAGCAGAGCATTCTCCCACATCCCGATGGTTTGTGTGATAGTCTTTCATGTGGGGATGCTATCATTTTTTTTTATTTCTCCATTATGAACGACTTGGATTGTTTCTGATATTTCACACAGTTTCTGATTTCACACAGTGATGCTGTGGTGAGTAGTTTGCCCCAGAATTACCCTGTATTTTGTTTCTCTGTCTGAATACTCCTCGGGGTTCAATTCGGTGGAAGTACAGTCCCTGACTCAGAACATATGAAGTTTTTAAGGCTGTCCTTGCATATGAACATACCAGTTTGAAGAATTTCTGCTCAATAGTTCCTGTCAAATAGTCTCTTGCTCATTATTTATAATAAAATAGGTGCTATAGGTAACTTAATATTATTGGTTGTCTTTATTATTTTTCAAGCAGATGTTTGGTCTTATTCTTAAAAATTATGAATAGTTTAATTATAAATATATCTAAATGTATAAAACATTTTAAAAAATGCAAAATAAATTTTAAGTTAATAGGTAATCAATCATATTAAAGAACAGTTCTAGTGAAAAATCTGAACAGACAGAATTTTAGATTCAGGTTCTATCAGTCAACTTTGGGGATCGGATCCAAGCCTAAGGAAATAAACAGTCCACATTCGCCACGGTGACATAAAAGTAGAAATCTGGAAATAACTGTTCAATAGGAGATCGGCTAAGTAAATCATTAAGTCCACAGAATAACCAAAAATGACAGTTACAAAGACTGTATTGCAACATGGAAGACACACTTGCAATACAGCTTTAAACAGAAAAGCAGGATACAAAAACTGCACGTATTTGTGTTCCAACTGTGTAAAGCTGATAGAAAAGAAAGAGGGAAATAAGACAGATTGTTAATGGTGCCCGATTGATGTCACACTGTGTGCTCGGCTGCCACTCACGGAGCCTTTCACGCCACAGCCTTTGCCGACAAGGAAAGAAAATAGGCAGAGGCCGGGAGGTAATGGTTAGGTAACCCCTGCTCCCCTCTTTTGTAAGGACATCATTGACAAAGGAAATGCATTTATGGTCTCTTTTCTGCTAAAGCAAACACAAGCAGGTTCATTTTCAGAAATGTAAAATTTATAAAGCTCATAAACGCTTCTTTGTTGACCGTGGGCCCTGTGGTCTTAGCCCCAGAGTTATCTGAGATAGTGCAAATAAATCTGGCGGCCTCCAGTTGTCTCCAACGAAGCATTAGCTCCTTCCCGTGTTGTCTCCCTCCTTGCAGAATTTCCCCTTGGCCTTCAGCATGGACTCCCTCTTCTCATTAATATGCCCTGTTAACTGCTTCCAAACCTCCAGCAGTTTAGAGCATATGTTCCCTTAATCATTTCTCTTTGTTCTAGAAGCCTGTGTTTGGTTTCTGAACCAAGCTTTTTTTTTCCTGCCTCCCCCCCCCCCCCCCCACTGTCACATCGCTGGTTGTGGCGTATGACTGTCTACTGTCTACATGTTTAAAGAACATCCCAGATTGCCTATATATTACAGAGCCTCTGCAGTCTGCTCACAGTGTGCTAAGCCACCCCTTCACCCCGCCTGATCCCCCTTCCCAGAGTCTTGGGCCTTTGGACCCCAGGTAAAGGGTTGCCAGGACTTTCTAGAAAGCAGAGGCTCCCGGAAGACAATGTTAACTCCCTGCATAGACAAAGACTCCTTCTTAAGATTTTCTGTCAGCCCAACACAAGAAAAGGACGCTTTATTCTTGGAGCCCGGTGGTGTATAGGCACATTCACGCTCAATGAGTTATTCATGGTGTCCAAGAGAAATACTTCTGAAGCCGTATTTCATGTGAGATGGAAGTGGGCCTGGTGCTCACCGAGGGTGCCCTGGGCCTGCTCCAGCCGCTGTGTGGGAGGACAGATGTCCGACCAGCTGAGCCCCTGCCCCACGCAGCCCAGAGTCTTCTTAACACAGGGAGGGTCTTGTGGGCTCCTCCTGTCCTAACTGGGGCCTGTACACACTGGCAGGCAGAGCCCTGCGTGTCATTGGTGCATAGGGGAACACTGTGTGTTGTTCTTCTTTGCTTTTAAGTATTTTCCTTCTTTTGCCAAGTTCCAGAGATTTGCAGAGTTCCAACCAACCCCTTTAGCTGAGAGGGAAGGAGGATGAGCCTCTCAGAGCCCCTTTCCCCTCAGCAGGGGTACTGTGGATCTCTGGAGACTTATTTTTGGAAATTTTTGTTAATACGAAATACCATCCCCTCCTCACCCCTGCCCCTGATGCTCCTCTCTCTCAAAAGAAAACTGTCCCAGCTGCACTGACAGCGGGCACAACCTGAATGTGTCTGCTCTGGACCTGGCCAGCAGCTGGGGAGCATGGAGGACCCTGTCCTCATACGGGCCTCAGACACGCAGGACGCAGCGGGTGGAGGCTCTCAGAGCGGGGCATTGGTGTGTTTCTTTCTTCCCCTTTCCTTTTTTGAAAAGCATGAATGCTGACTCATTTAGGAGGCAACATAGGGCACTTTTCTACCTGTCCCCCCAAAGGGAAGTTTTTCTTTTAAATGGCACCATTTTAAGAGCAGAACTGAAGCCGAAAATGATCCAAGGTTCTCTTGAGTTCTCAGAAGGTGTAGATTTATTTACTATAGTTAAATCATAATTAGTTCTCAGGGGATAGTGTATCTTTTAAATGGCTTTATTGGCACCATATCGGTTTTCCAAATAATCAGAAACTTCTGTTGTAATTGTGTTCTAGCGTTCAAACCGAAATGCACCGTAAATAGAAACAAATGTCAGGAATTGCTAGTTGTCACTTGAAGAAGGTACACCTGGAGGGGTTGAGGGGGAGAGCGCTTGACAGGACGTTCTGATGAAACGTAATCTAACCTAAACTGAGTAAGAGCTCAGGCAGGTGCCCTTCCCCCACGCGCGTTTTTGATACTAAATGATGGTTTTTCAGCCCTTTTCACTCTCACTACAGAGCTGAGCAGGGAGGGTGATGCCCCTCCTGGCTTTGCTTCCCTATGGATCTCAAGGACCTAAAGTCAGCCCTTCCTTGGTGGCACATTCACAGATGGGTGCAGACGCTGTCTTTCTCTGCCTGAGCTACTGCTTCTGTTCTGGCTGACTGGTCTTTCCCACCACTTGCAGGTTGATGTTTGAGATGCCGCAGGAAACGGGATTAATAGCCATCGCGGGCCGGCAGACGCAGGGCAAAGGTGAGCCGTCTTTTGCTACCGTTCCTGTTCCTTTTCTTTTCTAGTCTGTGACTCCTGTGGCCAGAGAGCCTGTTAATTGTGTAGGCTGACAATCAATCCGTCTCAAGGGTTTACAGTTGTTTCTGTTTTCATAACTGCCTCGAACAGAGGAAGATTTAGCCTTTGTAGAATTTAAGTATTCTTTCAAATTGTGATGTTTTATTAATCAAGTGACATTTGCTTTAACATTTGATTACCTACATCTTGTAAATTCT
The DNA here is from genome assembly GCA_963574355.1 of Loris lydekkerianus. Classification (NCBI taxonomy): domain Eukaryota; kingdom Metazoa; phylum Chordata; class Mammalia; order Primates; family Lorisidae; genus Loris; species Loris lydekkerianus. The sequence goes on along the minus strand of CAUYPK010016577.1, from coordinate 31,323 downwards.
GGACTCCACAGTTTGCGAATCTCGAGCATTTATTTTCCTGAAGGTTTGTGTGACGTAGCTTCTGTGTCTCTGCTTAAGGTCACACGGAGGGGCCAGGCACGTGCCAGACCCTGTCCCAGCTGGCCCTAGAATTCGTACATATACAGTGGGCTCTCGAACAGTGCCCACTCACAGAGTGACCACAGCGGACCAGGGCACAGCTCAGGCCTCACACCACTTACTGGTCCTGGACCCACCTGGGGTCTGGCCCCCATGCGAGTTCCCTGCCCTGCCCCGCCCCGCCCCGCCCCAGCTGGCGCCAGGCTGCCCCAATATGCTTTTAACCCCCACAGGCTCTTAAGCAAAGAAATAAGGAGTCTACTATTCCTCTCTTCTTTCTCTTAAACATGTCTTGTGAATATACCTCAAAAGGGAAAAAAATTCATTTTCTCCAAAGCTGTGTATGTCTCCATATGCAGACTAATAAAAAGACCGTGTGGAAGAACTTTGATTCACTGTCCCTCTCATTGATTATTTTACTTTCTTAACTTCAGTGTTAAGAAAAGTCACAGTGCAGAGTTAATCTCGCCAATCCCTCTTTTTGAACAGTTTTAGTGAGATGCCACGCACAGTCGTGGTTCCCCCTTCAGAGTGCGGCTCTGTGGGTTTAGCATGTTTGCTGGGTTGTGTGACCCTCACGACCGTAGGGAGCACCACTAGAAAGTGGTCCTGGGGCCTCTCGTGGGTGAGTGTGGAATCGTCTAGATTCCCGGTGTCTCTGCTTCTGCCTTCACAACCTCTGTTAAGAATTAAATTTATAGTCACTTTCAGACGCTGTAGGATTGTGAACCATTGAAACATAAACAATATGCTCCCAGAAACAGTACATTATGCTAACTTTCGGAAACTTTTCAGCAACAGAGCTTCAGATTTTAAAAACCTTTTCTTTTACTGAGTTAACCTCAGAATACTCACGTGTTTTACTAAGCCCCAGCTTGTTTAAGAGGGGCAGCTCTTCCATGTGTCCGCATCTGTCCATGCGGCAACGGTAACGTGTTTCCCAACGGGGCCTGTGTTGCAGGGCGGGGAAGGAATGCGTGGCTGAGCCCCGTGGGATGCGCTATTTCCACTCTGCTCATCTCCATCCCACTGAGATCCCAACTTGGTCAGAGGATTCCATTTGTTCAGCATCTGATGGCCCTGGCGGTCGTGGAAGCAGTGAGGTCCATCCCCGAGTATCAGGTATGTACACTTGAATTTCCCCTGCGTCCCTGTCAGGCACGCAGGATTCAGCACGGTTTTGTTTGTGGCTTGTGTTTGCCTAACTGGTGGGTGCAGAACCTCAGCCTGCCCTTTGTGAAGCTGGCAGCTCTTGGGGTATTGAAAGCCACCAGGAGCTGTTGTTGCTTCAGGCCTGCCAGATGCATTCAGGGCCCACAGTTCCATCCAGAATCGTGCCTTTCCGTCCAGTTTGTCAGGTTTCTCAAACATCCCAGTAAGGACAAGGTTTTGTTTGTTTGTAATTACTGTCTGTTGTTTGAAGCACTAGATGAGATTTGACTGTTGGACTAGATAGGAGCTATTTGTCTACATTTTGTGTTGGAAAGGGGTTTGTTTTTTTGTTTGTTTTTGGTTAATAGGCCCTGGCTGGGTTCGAACCCCCCACCCCTGGTGCACGGGGCTGGCACTCTAACCATTGAGCTATGGGCACCCAACCGGAAAGGGTTATTTCTTGAACCTAAGAAAACCTTCTCATTTCCTATCTCCTTTTGCCATAGTCTGTGCTCAGCGGCGTTCAGCATCCAGGTTCATTTGGGACCATCTTCCCCCGGCTGTCAGGACAGGTGCGCCAGTGTCACTGTTATTTTTACATGCTTAGACATCAGTTATCAAAAAAACGAGAGAGAACAATTAGCACAGTAACTAAAGCCTTTTCTTCCATATCTGGATCCTGCTTCCCATACGCCCCTCCTAAATGTTCCTGGAAGAAGTTCAATGGCTGTAAAAGGAGCTTCTCCCCCACCTACCCACCGCCCTCCCACATCCAGCTCTTATGTCAAGCTAAAAAGAAATGATCAGATTGATCCCTGAAGTGGGGTGTTGAAAGCATGACTCTCAGAGAAGACTCAGAAGTCCTATTGTCACTGTATAATGAAGACACAGTACCCCCTTAAATCCCCCTCTGATGCTGCAATGTCCTCATACCCACCAGTAAATCTGACACAGGTAATTCTAGGGTCTGTGTTTCCCATGTTAGTTATATCCCACCACCACAGTGGATGTTCGTTGCCAGGTCCTGGCCTCCATGCTTTGTCTGGTGAGTTTGATAGTCTGGTGATCAGACTATCAAAAACCTTCAGGAGCCCAGCCTACAGTGCCTGAGCTATATAATTTATCATGTAAAAAGTAATCATGAGCTCAGAGATAGGAGAAACTATCTTTAACTCCAGCAATGGGTTAATTAGTCTTAGGAAAATAAGTAGAATGCTGAGGATAGGTTAAATGAGCCTGTTTGGGTTTTTCATGGCTTTGGTTTTGACGCTGAGCCTCACTGGCTAACTCAGTAGCATGCTTTTTGGCCCCACTGCTTGCAGAGGCTGTAATTGGGCTGGGGAGACTTGGGCTCCTGTTCTCCATAAAAAGCTCCCACCAAAGTTCTGCTTTCCTCTTCAGCTGCCCCAGTCTCACCTGTATAATGGGACTGTGATTCTGAACTGGATTTATTTTTAACATAGCACCATTATCTTACACAGTACAGCTGCTAGATGGTTGAAATGGGCCCCGATTGTGTGGCATTTGCTATTCTTACAATCTTCACAAGGGGTCCAACTTGTCCCTAGCCAGATGTCACCATCAGCACACAAATCACGTCCAGTTTCCCCAGACCCGACACAGTGTCACCCACACCCTTTGCACTTCTTCCAGGGCCGGCCTGGGCCTGCCTGTTCCCATTCCCGCTGTTCCTTCTGTCTGTGAAGTCCTCTGCCTCCCGGAGCACCCTCCCTTCGCCCTCACCCCTTACTCCCGCTCTCTGCTTCTTGAAATGCTGTTCGTCCTTTGAGGCTCAGCGCGAATACTATTCTCTTGAGTGCTCCAGCCGCCTCCAGCTCTCTCCTCCAGCACCGTGCAGTACTTGAAATATTTAGACCTCTTTTTTGGTGTTGACCACATGTGGCTTTGAAGCAGAGTGACATGTGCCTCTGGTCTGTGTCCTGCAAAGTTACTGGCTCTTCAGGAGCAGGATTCATTTTGTTTTGGGCCCCACACAACTTACCTTGGTGTCTTACACATGGGAAGGTTGCAGTGGCTATTGGAATAAATGAGAAAATGAAGACTAAGTACATAGCCTTCCTCTTGGAATAGATGTTCCTGTTTACTTGCCTGAGAGCCTGACATGTCATCATCTGACTTATGAACTAGACCTAAAAAGTGCAAAGTTGAGTAAGAGCCGAGTGTGGGGCCACAAGCTGCTGTCCGTGGAGGGGAACAGCGTGTCCTGGCCTGGGGACCCGGTCTGCATCCTCCTGCAGAGCCAGGGACTTGCTCTCCTGTTGCTACAGCGGTTCGGGGGGTGTGAGGGAAGGCAGAGAGAAGCAGAGGGAGGTGGGGAGAGTGGGAGAGGCCACGGGCCCCAAGTTACAGGTTTTCTAGATGAGAGCTCTGCAGCCATGGCACTCTGGATATTTGGGTCCCTGACATTGTGGCTGTAAGTGGCTTTCCTATGGCTTAGAAGATGTCGCAGCATTACTGTGACAACCAGAATGCTACCTGGTATTCCCAATGCCTCCCTCTCAGTAGAGAACACCTATTCTAGACAAAAAGGAAACACCAAGTTCCTTATGAGTTAAGGGTCACTGTGAGCACCTGGGTTTCATTTAGACTTTCCTTCCCCTGTCCCCCGTTCCTGCGTTTTTTCTCTCAGCCTAAACTGCTGTGCTAGGGAAGGTGGGCTTCCAAAGAGCAGAAATGTACTCTGTGTGGCCGAGGTACTAAGAGGGCCTGTTAGAAAGGGGGGGGGGGTCTCATGGGAGCAACAGGGCACATGGCATAGTGTTGGTTCCCTATGGATGTCAGGAAGCCCTGGGTTTGAATCCCAGCTCTACCACTTCCTACCTCTATAGGCTTCCGTTTCCTCCTCTGGTAAATGAGTTTAATACAATGACATACAGACAGGTTCTGAGATGGGGCTCGGGGCTATGCTCGGCCCAGTTTAAGAAGACCAGCCCCTTGGGATTTGGAGGCTGTCAGCTACTCTCTTGTTTTTTCTTGCCGAGTGTCTCCCTTCCAACCTCACATTCCACATGAGCTTCCCTTATGCTTGTGACACAGCCTGGCTGCCATCCCCAGGTCTAACAGACCTGGCAATTCCAGCAATTACTTGGTCTAACCTAGTTTGTGTCCCAACCTCAGACTCACAGGGGGTAGGCAGAGGCATGGGTGCCCTAGCCTGAGGCAGAGTCCACTCTTGGCCCATCCTACTGTGACCAGGTCACAGGCACAGTTCCCCCGTGGGCCAATGTGACAAGTCCATTCTATTCCCCAGGCTGTCGGCTGTCCTCCGAGGCTTTCCTTAGTACCTCCGTAACAAGTTCCTCCTCCAGATTCGTGGCATTCTCCTTGAGACACTGCTACCTGCCTTTTGTGACATTGCTTCATTCAGGGATTCAGGGTGTCTTTGCCTCTCAAGCTTGAGCTCCTCTCAAGCTTGACCCCTCGGAGTGCTGCTGTCCCCCACCCCGGCCCCCTGCCCCACACACATTAGGCACTCCATGGCAGGGATTGCCATTGATATTGAGATAATGAACTTGATTCCCAACGTGGGCATCTTCAGAGGGTGCTCTGGATGATGAGAAACAGTGGGGGTGGGAGAGAGCGCTGGGTTTGTGTGGGCACGTCCTCCCGGTCACTCGCCTTCTAGCCCGAGAGCCACTTTACTATTGGATGGTCTCAGTGATTCACCGTCTGAAAAGGAGAGAAGCTGAGTCGTATTCCCTGAGCTTCTGCACGTCCTACTGCCGGCTCAGTGACCTTGCCCCGGCCTCTGTGTGCTGTGCTTGTCCAGCTAATGTGCAGATTCTCCTTTAGGACATCAACTTACGGGTGAAGTGGCCCAACGACATTTATTACAGTGACCTCATGAAGATCGGTGGAGTTTTGGTTAATTCAACGCTTATGGGAGAAACATTTTATATACTTATTGGTAAGTTCTTAAAACTTTTCCCCCAGCATTTTTAGATTAATAAAACAATAACAATAAAAATAGTTTATGCACGCCTACACTGGTGGGAGCAGATTATAATGTGAAATTGCGTTTTCTTGGGGTCTTGTAGTTATGCAGTGTGGCGTGGCTCACGGGGTGGACCAGAAGGGTTCGAGTGGCTTCCGTGGCTTCTGCGTTTCTTCTCTATGACCACGGAAACCTCCAAGTTGATCACATCAAATAGGCATTTTTTTTACACCTTTCCACACTCCTACTTCTCATTGAATTTGAAATGGTGAAAATAAACATTTAACGCGTCATTCTGTAATAAGAAGAGAAAGTTCATTAAAAAAAAAAACAAGGTCTTTCTCTGTCACCTGGACTAGAGTACAGTGGCATTGTTATGGCTCACTGCAACCTCAAACCTCTCGAGCACAAAGTTTGATCCTCCTACCTCAGCCTCCTAAATAGCTGGGACCACAGGCACATACTACCATGCTCAGCTAAATTTTCTATTCTTCGTAGAGCGGAGACTTTGCTATATTGGCTGATCTTCAACTCCTAGGCTCAACCTATCCTCCTGCCCCAGCCTCCTGAGTAGCTGGGACTATATGTGCGTGCTACTGTGTCAGCTAATTTTTCTATTTTTTATAGAAATGGGATCTTGCTCTTGCTCAGGTTGATCTCAAACTCTTGATCTCAAGCTATCCTCCAGCCTCAGCCTCCCAGAGTGCTAGAATTACAGGGGTGAGCCTCTGTGGCCAACCAAGAAATTTAATTTCTAAGATGGGTCTCCTATGTCTTTCATTCTTAACTAGACCTTCCCCGGTCATGAAAGAGTTGCTGCCTTAACCTTCAGAAAAAGTTCCAGGCTGGTTCAGGTGGGGTAGAGAATCTGTTTCTCCCTGCACATCCAAATCAGGCAAGGAGATGGATTCAGAGGCAATTTCAGAAGCTCGTGGGCCCCTGCTCATCCACCATCAGCCTCCCTGTTATACCTTGTGGGATCTAATTGGAGTTCAGAAATCAGCAGCAGGCAGAAAACACATGACCTTGCACTGGAAGCACCGACCAGAGAATACAAGGCTTGTTTCCAGCTCTGCTAGCAGCTGACAGTATTACTCCGGGCAAGCTGCTTCCTACCCTCAAAGCTCTGTTTCTTCTCTTTACATGAAAGGTTCCTAAACAGACTCCACAGATAGCAAGGAGGCCCATGGATGGCTTCAGGGAGAATGTCATCTGCAGAGCAGGGATGAAGCATTCTCCTATGGGGAGAACCCATAGCTTTTATTCAATTCTTGAAGCCATGGGTTAGGGGTGTTGGGGGTATAGTCTTTGGGGAAGCATTCAGAGTTGCCAGCAGTGGGGTGCTCTCTGGTCCTTGAAAGAGCACAGCCTAAGTCCATCGTAGTCCATGTTGCTATTCTCCCGAGGAATTTTAATTTTCTGAATACAAGAGAGAATGTTCAGCACTATATAACAATTCAGTGCTACATTCAATAGGCACTTCAGATACCATACATGCTGTTAAATGAATGAACAAATGGACAACTGCAAATTCTGTCCTATTGCTATAGTTTCTTATTTTTTCTAGATGTAACAATTGCTTTGTATTTTAATAGCCAGTATTTTTTTTTTATATAAAAATCTCAGGCTAGTCAGTGCTTCCCTTTATACTGAAACTAGTAGAATAGTGTTATTCCAAATGTCATTGTTGTATTTGAGGAGAATATTGGGGGAATTTTTTTTTCCTAAAGGCACTGGGAACATGGTAGTCTTACTGCCCACTTACCGTGCTCAGTTCTTATTGGAGACCTGCCCTGCCGAGCACTGAGCGTGGGCTTCTCTGAAGACGCTGACCTCCCCCGAGAGGATGGGGGATGAAGTAACAGCGCACATCGGCCTATTCAGACGCCACCTCTGGTAACTCACTCTCGTGAAGCCTTGCCTCAGGAGCCCATAAAAGAGCCACTGAACATGAGTTGGCCCCTTGCCAACCGCGTAACCTTAGCTCCAAAGACTTCCAAGGAGAAATTACTAAAAGATGTGTTCTGGGGTCATGCCATGACCAAGGTTTGAAATCTCTGAATCCGGAGTTTACATCTTAAGTCTTGAATACAATTTTCTGTTTTCAAGTATGTGCCCTGTTCTTCAAGTAGGAGAAGGACTAAGGGATTTTATTCTCTGTGGGCTGCGTGCAGAGCTGCGGTTCTTGGCTGGCCCGCGGAGGTGTTATTTCAGAAGCAGCACTGAGAAGTCTGTCTGTTAATCACTTCTGTTTAATTAACTTCAATCAAATATAGCTTTCTTCTCTCTAGCTTCTTATTTGCAATAAAGTTGAGATTTTCCAAGCTTTAATAAGAGGAAGAAAGGAAGGAGGAAAAGGAAGATGGCCTCAAGATATAAATCACTGTCCAAGTTGCCCGAGACAGTGGAGCTGAAATGAGGACGAGGGAGCAGGAGATTGACAGTGAAAACATAACTTTTTCAAGGAGTAGGGCGCCAGCTCCATATATTGGGGGTCGTGGGTTCAAGCCTGGCCCCAGACAAACTGAAAAAAAAAAAAAGATAACTTTTTCCAGATGGTGGTGAGAAATGTGTGATGCCATCAGTATGGGGAGCTGCTCACTCTATTCAGTTGTTTGCTTTCGTCCAGGCTGTGGATTCAATGTGACTAACAGCAACCCTACCATATGCATCAATGACCTCGTCGTGGAATACAACAAGCAGCACCGCACGGAACTGAAGCCGCTGAGAGCTGATTATCTCATTGCTAGAACTGTGACCGTGCTGGAGAAACTGGTGGACGCCTTTCAGGACCAGGGGCCCAATGCTGTGCTTCCCCTTTATTACAAATATTGGGTACACAGGTCAGTACTTTTACTAAGTCAGTAGTTCAGTATCTTAAAATGAGGAACTGAGTACTAGGGCCTGAGAATTCGTTTTTTCCTATCTGATGGAGAAACCTAGTGAATTCCACTTAACAGCAAGTTAGTTTGGCCAGGAAAGGGGCAGCGTCTGGTGCCTCCTGGTAGGATGTGGTGGGAAGAACTCCACATCCCAACAGAGTTTAGCATCAGTTTAATCTAACTGTCAGGGGACAATCAGAGAGTATCTGAATTGTGGAACATTCTAGATAACCAGCGTTCTCAAAGTGAGATCCCCAGGCAACAGCCACAGCCTCAACCTGTGGCCTTCTAATTGGAGAGTCTGAGGATTAGGGCTTGGTACTCTGCATCTTAACAAATGCTCCAGGGAATTCTCGTGCAGCTGAATTTGAGAGGCGCTGATACGTAACAGCAGGCCTATACCCTCCAAACATGTCACAGTCCACAAACAGACAAAACAAAATGAAGGTGAGAGAATTGTTTGGGATTAAAGAAAACTAAAAAGGCATGACAACTACATGTAATGTATGGCTCATAATTAGATTCTGGAAAAATAGCCACAAAGGATATTGATGGGACAATGGACTGTATGTTATTTTATCAGAATTGAACTTCCTAGGGGTGATAATGATATTATGGTTTTATGTGAGATCCTTCTTATTCTTAGGAGATACATGATAAATTAAGCATAAAGTGTCAGGATGTTTGCAACTTATTTATTTATTTATTTATTTATTTATTTATTTATTGAGACAGAGTCTCAAGCTGTCACCCTGGGTAGAGTGCCATGGTGTCACCGCTCACAGCAACCTCAAACTCTTGGGCTTAAGTGATTCTCCTGCCTCAGCCTCCCAAGTAGCTGGCACTACAGGCACCCGCCACAAAGCTCAGCTATTTTTTGGTTGTAGTTGTCATTGTTTGGCAGACCCGGACTGGATTTGAACCCACCAGCTCTGTTGTATGTGGCTGGGACCCTAGGCCACTGAGCTATAGGCACCCAGCCTACAACTTATTTTTAAATGATGCAGCAAAAATAAATTGTGTAGGGGGCAGAAGAAAGAAAGCAAAGACGGAAAATATCATCATTCAGTGTGAATATAAGTGAAGGCAATAGGACATTTATTATACTATTCTTTCAGCTTTTCAGTAGCCTTGGGATTCTTCAAAATAAAGATTGGGGAAGGAAAATTCTATACTTTGAAAACTGTTGAGAGGGATGGAACTTAAGTCCATTTGGAAAATAACTCAAAAGTAGTGGATCAGAATGGGTTTCACTTGTAGTTGGTGCTATCCAACTTTTATAAGAAAAAAACTTTTCTTAATCAACTCAGCCTCCTCCCCCCTACCACTGCCATCTCAGCCCAAGAGAAAAACACAACAAAAAACCCAGAAAGTTTGACAGCGTTTGGTGAAAGTGCCGGGGTGAGGAAGAGAGGTGCACGAATCGTCACAGATGATCAGAATTCAGAGGAGTGATGCCAAGGGAAGAAATTACGACCCCTTGTTGCACTTTGCGCCCCCTGGCTATTTTAATAGTTATTAGAACAATTATCATGGGACCAGAAAAAGTTAGAGCTCAGGCTGGCTGTGCCTCAACCGTACTGAGCCTCACCTCTCTCCCCAGCACCCCCCAATCCCTTCTCCTTTCAGAATGGATAATGAGTTGATTAATTGTCCTAGTCATTCTGTTCCACTTCCCAGTGACCGCCCGCTGTTCTTCACTTTCAGTGGTCAGCAAGTCCGTCTGGGAAGCACTGAGGGCCCAAAGGTGTCCATAGTCGGCCTGGATGACTCTGGCTTCCTTCAGGTCCATCAGGAGGGCGGAGAGGTGGTGACTGTGCACCCTGATGGAAACTCCTTCGACATGCTGCAAAACCTCATCCTCCCCAAACAGCACTAGGCCCAGGGCCTAGCGGGTAGCCTGGGCCTGCCGCCCTGACTCACAGGGCCAGCTCATGGGCAGCGGGCAAGGACACCACTGGACTGCCTTGGGTCAGGGCTGGGTATGGAGCCACCTCAGTCAGCATTCCGCCTCCATCCTGCACCTGGCCTTGCCCATCTAGAAACCCAAGGTAGAGTGTAGAGTGTAGCTGAAGTTTCTCTTACTCCAGGTTATTTGTTAACTTTTTCATGTGTTAATTATTTTGGTTTTTTTTTTTTTTAAAGGTTCGTTTTGTTGTCATTTTATTTGGTGTTTGAAGAGGCTCTGGGATAGAGGGTTGAAGAATGGAAGGTTTAACTTAGCTAAACCCCTCCTGTAGGTGAAGTCTCTTAGGTTTATGTTTATGGGGTGGGCTGGGGCTGGAGTTACATGGAAATAGCAGTGGAATAGTTGAAATATTTCTCCAGTAGAGGAGACCTTCACCCCTAGACTATTAAAAAGCAAATCAAAAAATGCTCTCAAGCCCAGGCCGGCGATGAATTAGAGAGGAATGATGGTATCACTGTTTGTAAGCATCTAGGGAGGGATTTTCCTGTAAGAACATACATGAACACTTAGTCATTGTTTTATTTATTTATTTTGTTAATGGAGAAAAGAGAAAACAGACTTCCAGGAGTTATTCTCCGCCTGGTGGTGGTATGCTCCAATAACAGTGTCTGAATGGCTACTGAGATACACCCAACTGATACTTTGCAGCGACTTGTAGAGGAATCAGTTAAGTACTTGGATATTATTTGATGAGAATTTAAATTTACTGCATATTGTGAGGAGATGGCGTCAAGCTCAAGATCCTTAGAGCACTGATTAGGCACCACTTGGCTGTGGGGGTGGATGATTTGGCCCTGACAGCTGGAGATGAAGTCTCACTCTTGCACCACATGCAAGAGAGGATTTGGGGCTTTTAAGCCATTTTCAGGTTCACTTTGAAATGGGGAGCATTCCTGCAAGAGTTTGCAGAGCACGGAATGTAGAACACTCGTTCATGGCATTTTATTTGTAAGTCATTATCTTTCATTCACTAGTCCTTACATTGCCAAGAAAGAAAACATCGTCAGTACTGCATACCGTTATGTCAGCTCAGAAATAGTGTGGGTGTGTGTGTGTGTGTGTGTGTGCGTGGAGCATTAAGACACTCAAAATCTCATGCACTAAAAGTCTCCATGGAAGAACAAAAGAAAGGAAGCCTTTTGATATATGTTTGCTATTGCCAGATGTACTCCATGCTTTTTCCATGTAATTCCTATCTCTGTTGAACTTATGAATCACACCCATTACTTTTCAGCCTTAAAAGGAGAGTTTTTGTCTACTTTTCTCTCTTCCTGCCAGTCCTAACTGAAATTACTGGAAAGAAAGTTTGAAGGAGCTTTCAGCTTTGAACAAAATTCCTTCACCATCTTTATCCAGGTCTTACCCTGTCAGGCTAATTCCAGAAACTTGTGGGTTTTGGTGTAAAATCTGTCTACCTTTTGCCAGGCAGAAACAGCCCCATAGAAAGAAAAAAAAAGAGACATGTTTAGTAAAATATACCAACTCAATATGTATTTTTTTTTTTAATGTAACTTTAAAAGCAATTTTTGCAAGTAAGGCTTCAATTAGAATTATTTTTCTAAAAAAAAAAAAATTACTGTCTCCTAAATGCCACGTCTTCTTTTGGAGTTAGTGACAAATTTAAATAAAAGTCCACATTACCCTAAAATTACAGAAGGGACTCACCCTTGAGAGGGCGTCTGCAAAATATCAGCAGGGACAAAGATCTCCAGGCTAATGATGCAAGTTACATTTCTCAAACTTTGCAATGTAAGGCAAGTCATCCCTCAGAGCTGCCATCGTTACTTTTTGAATGTCTTGGGGGGTTATTTAATGAAAAACATGCTATGTTTTGTTTTAAGCTGAAGTTCTATTCTGGACATTTTGCTTTGGGAAAAATGTTATCATTTAATTTCCTTTCTGCAAATTAAAACTAATGAAGTGTGGCCACGTCAGAGGACGCGGAGATGTTCAGGGCGCGCTGCTTTTCCCCTGCGCTTCCTAATAGTCTATTCTTCCTTGAGCAGGAGACCCAGTTGTCTTAAGGGAGCCAAAATAACCCTGAACCAGATGCTGTGGTTTCCGTAAACTTGATTTTGCCTCCCATAAACCAAAGAAACCTTGAAATTCTGCTTTACATAGAATAGCTGAATGAAGGCATTTTACCTCTAGCTGTTAGTGCCCGGGAAACCCATCCGCCTACTGCACCTCACTCTAGGATTTGGGCCATTTGTGTACCCTGCCTTCTGTCATCTAAGGATCTTTAAAAGTCTTAATGGCAACATTGGATTTCTTTATGCATAATCTTTAAAACAAGGCCATTGAACTCAGAATGGGTATGCACTTTTAAAAGATCTGTTTATCCCTCAGTTAGAAGCTGTGGGTTGAGTGTCTGTAGTGTTTTGGCAAGACGTGGGCTGGTAGATTTTCAGGGAGACTCTGGGGACATGTTTCCTAAAATAGGACACAGCAATCACCAGGCTTCCTGTGCCTCCCCATCCCCAAATAGTGCGTCTTAGCATCAGGAGTGCTTGCAGGGCATGATGGAAAGAAGGACTTGTATCTGACCAAAAATCATCAGTGGGTTTCCCTACAGCACACTGATGTCACCTGATGTGGGAGTTGGAGCCAGGAGCCTGACTGAGGTGTGGGTTAGAGGTGGGTGCGTAGGGCCAGCTGGGAGAGACCTAGCCAAAGGGTGCAGTGTCTGGAGGTCCTGCTACCTCTGACACATACAGCACAGCTTCCTCCACCCTGGAGGAAAGCCAGCCTCACCCAGCAGTTTCAGAGTCCAAAATGGAGTGTCCTAGGCTCATATTCCCTGGATCTACTTGCTCCCAACAGGCAAAGAAAAAAACAAGGAAGAGTCCTTATTCCTGGTTAATTATTGTGCATATTTAAAATAAAGTGTAAAAGTTTGCATTTTTAGCTTTTCAAAGAATGCCTCTGAAAAAATCACTTTAAACCAATGCCTATCAAGAGCAAGTCTACTGAAATAAACTTTTAAGACTTTCTATGTGGTTTGAGCTCATTCTTACTTTTCACCACAAATTTCATTTTTAAAAATAGGCGACTACTTTTGGTTTGAGTATTTTTATTCATATTTAAACATATTTTTACAAAATAAATAGTGTTTTTACATAGTATGGAATATGTATGTATTTGTAAATATTAAGAAACCAACTGTTTATTTGGTTCTTTGGTGCACACTATTCATCATACAAAAGAGAAATCTTATTACTCCAAAGAATGAAAGTTCATAAAACCGAAAAGTAAAAGACCTCTTTACAGAGGTGAGAAATAAATTTAAGGTAACAACTTCTAGATTCTGCTTTTTTAGGTTATTTTTTATTCTTTTGTGAAATATGCTTGACTTTGTGTCTTAACAGCTCCCCCCCAAATTTTAGCCTTATATGCACATCCTACTTCAGCTTAGGAACAGCTTGAATAATGCATTTTAAATTACCCAAATTCATCACTTCTCAACCTTTTGTCAAGATCAAGTGTAAATAACCCAAATTCACTTAAATTTCAAGCTACTATAATCCGATGGCATTTATTTGAAAATGTTCTCTTAAAATTCCCTTTTATCTGTAGCAGCCCACACAGCCTATTTTAATTGTCTTACAGTTCCAATAAATTAAAACCTAGGTCACTTACACAGGGTCTATTGACTGTATTAAGCCTCTCCCTTGGGTGGAGAGGAGGAAGGCAGGGCTGATAGGACTTTTAAAAGGATAAAAGGGGGGGGGGGTGAAGGGGGCAGAAAATACAGGCTTTTACAGATTTCCTCAGCACTGCCCTTCACACCCAGTTCACGTCTTTACAAAGGTATGAATGGAATGGCTTTTCTAGAAAAGGGCTTCCAAGAACATAAAGGAATTCCTTTCCCTGGGAGGCCCCATGGAGAGCCCGTCTTGAATTGGGCTTATTTCTCAAATCCATCTGATGTGGCATTTTTGTCAACACGGTACATGTTAGGGCCTACTACAATTTTTTTCTTCTTTTTCGTGAAAGAGAGGTATATTTATTAAAACTCTTCCTCTCCCCCATCATAGCCTCATAGAAGTCAAGAAACGATATCCTCAGCTAAAATGTGCAAACTGTTGAAGATGGAGGTAACAATATTAGGTTGTCATAGTAACTGCTCTGTTAACCTTGCATTGAAGCCAGCTTATGTACGAATCTTCCTTCATGTTCTAGGCTACAAAAACTGTGGTGTTTGTTTAGACAAGGAAGTTTTCCCTAGCACATATCTTATTTTTCAAGTACATATACACTTTAAGCCTATTTACATTATCATTTGTAAATTTATAATGGGCTCTTTTTCTCAACAGCAACCTTTGTTATTATAATTTGCTCTGATTGCCTTCATGATTTGTATTTACTAAATACAGCCCTCAATGTTAATAACAAGGTAGATACAAAAGCATTTTGTGGTACTTTACTGAAAAATTTTGGTGATACCTCCTGTTAATCAAACCTACACCTTCCAAGAATCATGGTTTAATTATGAGACTCACAAACATAAAAAAATAAGACCCTAGGCCTATTTTGTGTGACACACATTCTCCCAAAGAGCTGTGAATGAGGTATAGCTAAGTGCAATAGAGAGGTGAGTGCATCTCTTCTTGCGATCCATCCTTCCACTGCATGACACATGTTCCCAAATTTGCAAATTTTAACTCATAACATAAATCCAACCAACACCCCATAGGAATTACCTGGGTCCTCACTAAGTGACACACGGCTGGCAAAAGATCTGTTCACATTTTGAGAGCAGTCTGTGTAGGGGTACCGGTACTTTGATTCTAGAATGGTGAGTTTAAAACATTTGTGAAAACCTCTTTCTACTCTGAAAGCTTGGAAATCATTTCCTAAAATAAACTGCTTTTGAAAAAGCACCAAAATGATGCCTGTTTATAGTGTGGACAAGTTGAAGACAGTTCAATGTACCCATCCATTTCAGAGCTATGATAGGATTTTTAAATGGTGAGATCTTAAAGCAAAACTGTAAAACACAAATTAATAGAAGTTTATTTTTAAAACACTGCTGGTGCTTTATGAAAGGATTTTGTTTACCTGTTACATGGCATGTTCATATGGCATTTCCTTGCTATGTAGAAAATGCTTAAAATGTATACATCGTTTTCGTTACATCCCCTTAGCATGTTTTTCTTACACAAGGTGCAGCCCATTGACAGTTTTCCATATTGCACATGCAATTTAACTAACTTTATTAGCACTACTTGTAACAAACACAAGGCTAGTGAATTACAGATCTGTATGGGCCAGAGGCATTTTGCCATGAAATTGAGCTTGACAGGGTCATTCTCATAAAATCTCTAGCTATATATACTTATCTTGCATTTAATGCCTATCAGTATATTGGGAAGGTGCTATTCTTGGTGTTATCAAGAGTTCACAGGGGTTAGGGGGCAGAAAGAGCTTGTTAATGTACTAGTGCAGCACCGTGTTCAGACACACAATGAAATTGAATGTTCACCCCATCCTTAGTCTAGGCTTGGTTTTTGTATTGAAAAAAATTTTTTTTAAAAATTAACGAGACTCATGAATGACTTTTAGAGACATTGGCGTTGTCTTTTTATGGGACTTAATCACCTTTTGCCTTTACCCAAGAACCTACAAGGGCAGGGGACACAGGCCTCCTCCGGAAGAGCTGTCTCAGAGTGGGGTTTCTTTCCGCAGAGGGAAGGATATTTGCGGAGTTGAAGCTCCTTAACACCCCCCTCCCCCCGTGGGGCCATTATCGAGCATGAGGACAAGGCAAGATGCAGTTAAGTCTGATTTCAAGGTGAGGAAAACTGACACCACCACCCCCAACGATGGGGTACACTGAGGTCAGCGCTGCCCCTTAAGGAAACCCAGATCTTGGAGAACAAAGGCCGGGAGGTCCTTTCTGCCCCAAGCCAGGCCGCGTCCCCGTGGTCTCAGTCCTCTGCGCCGGCGTCTGTGGCATCTACGGTATAAATCTAGAAGTCTGCTGCGGAGTCCTATTAAAATAGCCGTCTCTGTATAAATTAACTTACATCATGCGTAGGCAGCGCGCCCCTCCTGGGCCTGAACCGGGAGGGCCCGGCCTATGGCTTCACCATGCGGGCGGCCCCGCGCGGGGCGGGTCACCTGCCGTTGGTGATGATGACCGAGGCGCCCAGGTAGTGGGGCAGCGGCGCTCCGGGTGGCGAGGCGGCCGCGGGGCTCGGGGGCCGGGGCCGCAGCGCGCCGGGCGCCGCGTCGGGGCCGCCGGGGCCGCAGGCCAGGCCGGACGCGGCGTGCGCGGCGCCCCCCAGCGACCCGCGCCGGGCCAGCACGCGGTGGTAGTTGAGCAGCACCAGGGGCAGCTGGGCCGGCGCGCCCGGGGGCTCGGCGGCCGGAGCGCAGCATTCGGGCGCCGCGCGGGCCAGCGCCAGCCGCGCCCCATCCCGGGCGGCCTGGCGGGCGGCCTTGGCCGGGCCCAGTGCGGGCTCCTCGCGGTAGTGGCCGCAGCTCGGGAAGCTCGGCGGCGGCGGCGCGGTGTCCTCGCCGAACCTGCGCACGGCGGTGGCGGCGGGCGCTGCGGAGACAGGCGACACGTTAGAGGGACCCTAGCAATGGGGAAAGAAGGGGCCCGGCCAAAGCAACACCGCCCGGGCGGGGTGGGGGGCCACCGCCCTCGGCTGCCGGCGGCGACCGTCGCCCTTCCCCGGTGCGGTCCCGGCCCGCGCTGTCCAGTCCCAGGGCGCCATCTGAAATGTGCCTGCGGCCGCCTTAGAAGGAAAAAAAGCAAGTGCAATTCCTGTGAAATAACATACTAAATGCAACGTGTTCGAAATAGTATTTCAGTGTGTAGTCAGTGTTTAAAATTGCTGGAGGACTTGATGCTTTTTAAATGTTTCATTATTTTGCGGTGCTGTGTCCGAGATGAAGCGCTGACTTCAACATCTAGTGGCACTGCCCACCTTTCGGTGCTCAACAGACACACGGGGCTAGTGGCTACTGACTGGTGGCCGGTGTCTAGAGGCCACCAGGGGCCTTGGCTGTAGAGGGCCGGGCTCTGCCCCCAATAGGTGTTTACCCCTCAGTGTGGAGGGGTAGAACCACCCTCATCTGTATCCTAATTAAAGATCCACCCTGCTCAACTAGATGCCTGAAATTAAGCAGCTCCCTGGGGTTATGGGGGCTGTTTGTTTTTTTACTTTATGACACTTTTTGACTTTCATATCAAAAAAGAGTAGGAAATTGATCACAAATTGCCTCAAATTAGCACTGTTTTTTATGAAAGTTACGACAAACAAGTGGTTATTAACCTCTTTCACTTTAAAAATAGCAACCAAAGTCAAACATTATGTAATATCTTATAAGGCAACTTACAGATACACAAAAAATAATTCAAATTCCAATATCAGGTGGATAATATTTTCAGCGGTTATCAAAACCCTTTCCTGCGTCTTTCTTTCCTTGAGTGTTTGGGGGAAATCCGTTTATTGGTTCTGTGAGGGACCCAAGGCATTGATGAGTACTGGAGGTTCAGATATAACCATCAGTGGCTCTGGGGACAGGCCCAGCCCAAAAGGCACAGCCCGGACCACTGGTATGGTCTTTTCTAAGTTGGCTACTTCAGAAAAAAAACATGACCTAGTGATCTCTAAGAGGGTTAGATGTCTCCAGGGGTCTATATCCCTCTTCTCCGATTTGGAGAAGAAATGTATCTAAGGTTGGGTCACAGAGTAAGTGATTCCTGGGATTTGCATCAAAAGCAGGAAGCAGAGGCGTACCTAGGGTGGGGTGGGGAGACACTCTGAGGGGAACTCTCCTTTTTAACCCCTCTTTAAGTAGGGGCTAGTCAGTTCTCTTGGGGGGAGCATTCCTGCAGCTGACCCTCAGTCCCCACCTTTCACCCTCTGCCTGGGCTTGGTTCACTGAGCAAACAAGACTCTGGACCCCAGGCAGCCAGCCAGTGTCAGCTCCACAGAGGACATCCACTTGCTTGCCACCAGAGGAGAAGACAAAAAGGCCATTCCTGTCTGTCATTGCTGAACTAGCATGTGCTGGGGAGCCCCTCCTGTGTGCCATGTCCTGGAGCAGACACATCACACCGCTTATGATCCCATTTTACAGAGAATGAAACTGAGGCGTGGAGGGTTTGTGGTTTGTGGGATTTGTCCTGGGTTGCTGAGTAACATTTCTGTCTCCAATCCCATGGATTGTCACATTTTCTGCACTTTGAAAACTGGCATGGGAAGAAAGCCAGCAGACTCCATCATATCTATTTTAGGGTGGGGTCGAAAGTCATCTTGTAAAATCAACACAGTTTGGCATTCTAATCACAGGGGAACTGGTTTTGAAAAATCACTGTCTAATTTTGGGAATGAATGAGGCCAGGAATGATATGTAGGCTAAACACTTGGTTTTCCTTTGCCTTTTCTACTGTCACTAGTGTTCCCAAGGCATGCAGTGTGTCCTTTCTTACTCTTGTGACACGCTTGCTTCAGAGCAGGAGAGCATAGCAAACCCTACTTCGAAGCAGAAGGAAAAGTTTGCCTAAAGGATGAGGATTCTTTTTCCATCTGCCACCCACCACTGTCACTGTTGCAGCCCCACCTATTTCCAGTCCTCCCTGCCTCCCTGTATGCAAACTGGACCCACCTTCATAGTTTGGCAAGAGGCTGTGCCGTGCGGTGTTCGCTGGTGACTCCGGGAGGTTTTTAGCTGGAGACGGGCTGCTAGGCACTAGGGGATTGGCATAATGCCACTGGCATTCTCCACTGGCTGGCAGCGTGCTCAGGAAAAAGCGTGCCACCTCACAAGGGGATCCTTGGGGCTGCCCGAACTTGGCTGGCAACATTGGCTTTTTGCTGCTGAAGACGTGAGAGTCCAGAGGGAAGTGTCCGTAATGGTAGGAGAAGGGCAGGCCATAGGACGGTGTGTACAGGAGCTCGCTGCCCTCTGAATGCAGCTGCTGTTCTGGGGGTGCCCCGGCGTTGGCTGGGGGACTGGCTCTCCAGTTTCCAAGCTGGCTGCATTCCAGTTTGTCCATTTGGAAGGAGCTGTATTGCTGTGCGGCAAAGAAGGTGGATGAAGGGAATGCAAGGGGCTGGCGGGAAGCCTCCTTCCAAACCCATGAGATCCCAGGGCTCGCCCTGCCTCTGCCCCCACCACCACTTCGAGGTCCCACGGGGACAGGTCCATGGCAAGGAGCACCTCAGTGACCTACCGCCTGGGTGGAAGGAGGTCCCCACCCCAGGCTGACACTATGGACATTTGCCATTTCTAAGGACTCACAAACTACTTTAAAAAACAAAAAAGGAGGAGGAGGAAGGTTTTCACTTTTAAAAAGGAATGGAAGCACATTGGACACTGGGTGTTCTAACCCACACTTCTGTGCCTGCTGACAGGCTGCTGTCCTTCCTCATTCAGCCTTCCCTTCCCTAGACATGACTTGGCCCCCTGGACAGCGGCCTCCCTATGCTGTGTCACTAGCATGCAGCAAGACACCCCTGAGGGGCCCTGCTTCCCTCCACAGGGAGATCCCTGCCGTGCGATCAGAGGCTCATTGCTCATGAAGTGGCCAGCTGTCCCGACCCCCAGAATGGATGGGTCCTGCACAGCACTACCTGTGGGGGGTAAGGGTTTGTTCTCAGCTTTGTCTTCATCTTTGCATTTTTGGGTTTAGCTAGTTTCCTGGTTTCTTGTGAGGTAGACAAGGCAGTCCTCCAGGAATCCTGGGACTTGCAAGTGGACACCTGGTCCAGGGACAGCTGAAGTTCCTTGTATTCAATCTCCCTGGAAAGCAAGCATGGGACAAGTCATGTCCAGTGAGCAGTAGGAGTAGAAGGGCTTCCCTGCACTATCCCCTGGGCACATTCATTCTTAGTGCCCCAGTGCATCATTTCACTGAGGTGGGTGTGTATGAGATGGGAGAGAAGGCCAGCTCACCCTTCTTACAGAAGCCACCTGTGGCCCCTGGCTTAGCGCACCCAGGAAATGCCAAGCAGGTTAGTGTCACTTGGCAGGATAGAGGGAGGTCAGTGCAGCCCTCTCCAATCCCATAAATCCCCAAACACATTTCCCAAGACACCAGAGGCCACTAGGAAGGCCATCAAGGCAAAAAGGAAAAGGGCAGAAATACCCTAATCAAGTCTACTCTCAACCAACATGCCTGTGGCACCCTGGAAGGCAAGAGAAGGGAGCCCTTGCTGGCCCTGGAGCTTGGCCTTGGCTTTGTCTACTTTCACCTAAGGGGCCCATCTCTACCTTAAAGAGCCAACTCAGCAGGCTCATGTTCATGGAAGGAGAGGGTGCCCCAAGCCCACACCTGTCTGCTCAGGAAGAATAATTAAGAGGCTAAAAGGTTTCTTCTCTTACAGTTTTGCCAAAGTCACTTAACTGCTAAAGTGAACCTGCCTGTCATTCTGTGAAAGATCCTAGAGCCCAAATCCTCAATGCGTTTAGAAGATGAAATCAGGGTCCTTTTCCAGGGTGGAGCTGGGGGAACTTCCAAGCTCAAGTGTATGGCCAGAGCTGGGCGCAAAGAAATTTATACAGTAGCCATGGTGGGCAGAGACAACATACAGTTCCAGCTAGATTTATGTCCTATTGTTTCGAAAGGCCTAAAAAGTAATTGCAACTGAACTTGACCTTCTGAGGCTCATAAGGGGCCATATATTTACATTACTTCCGATAGGCTCTATAAGAAGAAGGGAAGAACAGGACGTTTCCACTGCCTTACGTGGCAGGAGCATGTGAGATGACCCAAATGTCTGTGGACATGGATAGCATGAGTCTGTACTCACGACGTGGAGCATGCATCCTATTCAAGAAGGGGGTACTCCCTCCTGCCCCGCCCCTCACCCAGCTCTGTGATGGGCCCTAAGCTGCACCCGGCCAGGGCTCCCCGCGCCTCGTCCCCACCGCTGCCTAGTGCTTGGCCCTCACCACCGAGCATAGAAATAAATCAATTGCGTGTTCCCAGTGGTTTGGACCAGATTGTTCAAGAAAGAACAAAACAAGAGACAAATGAACAGTTTGAGAAAGAGAGAGAGATGGTGTTTATCAGAGTGGTCTGATGCAGACAGGGAAGGAAGAGAGAGCAAGGAGAGAAACAAATACGTGTGACTTACGTGAGAACATAATTGACACTCACGATGCAGTGGGGCCGGGACGAACGGCTGTTGTGCACCACGGTGGCGTAGCTCTGCACCCATACCCAGCCGCCCAGCCGGGACAGCAGCCGGTAGTACTTGGTGGTGACCTGGCCCTTCACCAGCACTGCAAGCACAAGGTGACATCAGTCCTTGCACACTTCCACGCCCCTCCTCTGGGGACACTGCCCCCACAGCAACCCTGTCGCTATAGTGACCTTCAACGCGTGTCTGAGCCTTCTGGGGCTAAGGACGCCTCTGAGCACTGACAGAGGGAGGTGGGCTTTGTCTGCGGGAGAGTGGGTGCTCAAGGGCGCACGTGGGTGCACACACAAGCACACAACCCCAAGGCCTCCCCTGCATTCAGAGCTCTAATTTAGCAGCCATTGCTTTCACTAGGGGAAATGGCCCCCAAACTCTGGAGCTGGCAGAGTGGTAAAATTGGATCTGCCTTTTAGTTTCCAAAGTGCCACGATTATGGTTTAATCCCCAAACCCTTCATGGGCAGAGTGGGGGGAGGTAATGTTATTTAAACAAAGCAGTAAGTTAAGTACATTTAGCTAAGCGTCAGGCTGTTGCTGGCATCTGCTGTGCGCTGGAACATTTGTGTATTCACAGTAAAATGGTTGGTTACTCTATTGCCATTTATAGTTTCTTCTCAGGAACCCCAGTTTTCCTGGGGCCTGTAAATTTCCTACGTTGTTCGTGTAGGAAAGGCCTCTGCTTGGCTACACAATTCCTGAAAACTGGACCTGTGGGCCCATCTTCTATGCATGGGCGCAAACTCCAGGCTGCTGAGCAGCTCACGAAACGCCTCAGTGCCCACAAACCACTGTTCCACCTCACAGCCTTCCAGGAGGCAGGTGTGGGAGGCCTGGTGGGGGAAGAAAGTGCCAGAACCTGAGGGTAGGCAATGGAGAAAAGAAAGCCAATTTAACCTTCTCCAGGGAAGGGGAGGCCAGCACAAGTCTAGAAAGATACCTCTGGGTGCCCAGGTCCCCAGCTCCAGGGCACACCTGCTTCCCAATGCAGGGCTGGCCCCTGCCTCTAACAGCTGCCTGAGCAGAGATTTGGGGAGATGGCCCAAGGACCCAAGTCTATGACTGTATTAGCTGGCACTGAAGGAAACTTCTGAAGGCTCATCTCCATCAAAATTTCAGTCTTCATATTATAGCACCAAGCAAAGCCCTACCACTTCCAGTCTCTGCCCAAACACTCCCTGGGCTCTGCCTTGCCTTTTGTGGATTCTTTTTACTTCACAGATGGTTCTTTATCATCCATAGCAAAATATTTTGGGTGCAGAAAAAAACTGCTGCAACAATGATAGTCAAGGAATTATCAGCCTTAATATGTAAAGAGTTCATACAGATCAATAAAAACACAAAGAGCACCCAAAAGTAATATGGGCAAAGAGCATGAACAAATAATTGAATAAAGGAGCAATATAATTTGTTCATCGCGCTTGTTTATAGATATTATCCATCAAATCAACAGACATTAGAATAGAAGCAAATATTATTATTCCATTGATACGAAATATGTAGCATAGGCAAATCCACAGAAAGAAAGCAGATTAGTGGTTGCAGGACCTGAAGACTAAGGGGATTGAAAATGATAGGCTCCTTTTGGGGATGATGAAATGTTCTGGAATAATGAGATAAAGGTAATGGTTGCACAAAATTATGAATATACTAAAAGCCATTGAAGACAGTTAAAAAGCTGAATTTTACATGAATTTTATCTCACAAAAGTGAAATGACAACACGTGGCACTGGCTGATCTCTGGGGAGGCGTTTTCATGTGTGATGGAAGGTAAATCAGTATGATCCTTCCAGAAAGCTATCTGATAGCTCATGCCCTTTGACACACTGATTTCACTTCTAGGAATTGATCCCTTGGAAATTATGAGCAATGTAGAGGCTTATCTACAAAGAAAGTCATTGCAGTCTTACTAAAAAATTCAGGAAAAAGGAATGGCAAAGAGATTTAACAGTTCAACAATAGGGAAGAGAGTAAATGAATTATGGTTTACTATGCAGGCATTAAAAAAGATGATTAACAGGAATGGATTACCAAGCTGTGGTATATGCATACCATGGAATACTACTTAGCTATTAAAAAAAATGGAGACTTTACATCCTTCGTACTAACCTGGATGGAAGTGGAAGACATTATTCTTAGTAAAGCATCACAACAATGGAGAAGCATGACTCCTATGTACTCAATTTTGATATGAGGACAAATAATGACAATTAAGGTTACAGTGGGTGTGGGGGAAGGGGAGAGCAGAGAGAGAAAGAAGGAGGGAGGGGTGGGGAAAGGAAGAGCAGAGAGAGGGAAGGAGGGAAGGAGGGAAGGGGTGTGGCCTTGGTGTGTGCCACACCTTTTGGGGGCAAGACACAATTGCAAGAGGGACTTTACCTAACAAATGCAATCAGTGTAACCTAGCTTGTTGTATCCTCAATGAATCCCCAACAATAAAAAAAAAAAAGTTTAAAAAAAAAAATTTTTTTAATGACATAGAAGTGGAACTATTGAAAATTGCCATGCTTAATACATATCCAACCCCAAAATAAACCACATTAAGACAAAAAAAAGTTATGCATAAAAAATAATAAATTGTATTATATTATTATTATTATAAATGGAAAATGACAATTTATAAAACATCTGCTGACCTAATAATCAAAGAAATAGGACATAATACAGAACGGTTTTTATTTATTACTCTAGAAAAATATTTAACAATATTAAGTGCCAGAGGAGAAGTAAACTAACATAGATACTCTGGTGCTAGCGGACATTTAAATCAGAATTGCCTTTTTTGGAGAGTAATTTGGCATAAAAACAAAACAATCATTTTGTTGGAATCAGCAAACCCACTGCAGAAATCTAATTCAAAAAATAATCTATAATGCAGAAATCTGAATACCCAAAGGAAGATGTTTGCATAGTATCATTTCTGTTAACCTAAACATCCAGAGACTGGGAGCCATTAAACTAAATCTTACCTCTGTCGTCTGTCTCTATTGCTATCCCTCTTCACCCCAACTTCTCCTTCCCACAGTCCCCCAACATTCCTCA
Organism: Loris lydekkerianus; assembly: GCA_963574355.1. NCBI lineage: Eukaryota > Metazoa > Chordata > Mammalia > Primates > Lorisidae > Loris > Loris lydekkerianus. The sequence goes on along the minus strand of CAUYPK010016577.1, from coordinate 7,062 downwards.
GGCCCAGATAGGTTGAGCTTTCCCTTTACTGCCCTTCAGATACATCTTTCTTCTCAATACCAGTTAAGTCATAAGAGGGGCTGGAGTACTTCCCCTTCACAACTGGAGAACGCTGTGAGCTCAATCTTCCAGATTCAGTTGCCAATATGCTGAGGGCAGGGGGTGAGGGAGGAGGGGTTAGGGAATGTAGAAAGTTTCCTCTCAAGCCTGATTTGCCATGTTCTTGACTTACTGCATAATCAATCCTATCTTGAACTTCAAAACAAAATATGTCCATGGCCTTTTAGTTAGGATCCTTTATCCACAAATATAGAAAACCCAACTTAAATGTGCTTAGACAAGTCAAGAAATCCAGAGGCTTCAGAGTCGGTTGATTTAGTGACTCATCAGTATCACCCAAAGTTCCTTCTGTAATGATTCTGATATCCACAGGCACAGCCTTGGACATGGCGCAAAAACACCATATCTTCCAGCATCTTCCCGAGAGCAAGGAAAGACTTCCCATTCTCCTATTTTATTGGCCAGAACAATCAACCTTTAAGCCACAGATAGGGCAGATAAGGGAGGAAAATTGACTGCACAAAATCAGGGTTCTGGTTTAGAAGACTGGTGAAACAGACAAGAATCAACCAGAAGTTTCTGGCCTTCAGGTTTGGGGCTTGGCATTTATTCTACCCCAACCTCATGCTTTGGGATGCCTGGAAAAGTTTATCATAAAAACTGGATACCCATCAGAGGGGGTGAAGATGATAAATATTTTAAAATCATAATTCTTCTTGCCTTTTTATAATAGGATGTTGAATGACAAAAGTCAGTTGAAAAATGTGCATTGAGGACAGTTAAATCTGCATTTTAAAATGCATTTTAATACAAGAAAGAAAACATACCAAAATAATAATAGTGGTTGTGATTGAAGTCTTGGGACTATTGCTGATTTTTCTCCTAATTTGTAAGTCTTTTATACTAGGAATAAATTTCTTACATAATTTCTTAATTATAAAAATGTCAAACTCCATTCTATTTTCTACATTCTTCTCTTAAAATTCTTATCACTTTCCTCCAATTTTTTTTACCATCCTATAAAAGGAAATAACCTGTGTAGCCTACCAGTATGCATGTTGCATTTGAGGCACAAATACCATTTATGAACAGGATAATTAAACAAAATATCCTTCTGTCATAAATGCATGCTCAATGTATCTAAACTTGCTTTTAAATGTACTCCCTCATTAAATCTGGAGAGGTTATTTCTATTATTTTTCCCACAACCGCTGTAAAATTTTAATGGACTCTGTAATTATTTCCTATTTTTCAAGGCACTTTCTAACGTGTACATTAGTGACACTGAAACACTTAAGATACTATTTTTGAGCTATTATCCACCCCTAAAGCACCTTTAAAAGGGAACTCCTAATTCTACTATCCCTTTATTTCCTAATTTCTTCAAGCCCAAGAATTAGCTTGGGTTCCAGAATAGTTAATATTCTGTTTGAAATATGCCAACTCCCATTCGAGCAGAAGCTGGCTAGGAATGTAATGTGCTTATCTTCCCTGAAGCCTCCTCCCCACCATCTGACCTGCGGGCTTCACTGCTGGGGGTGCTGCTACCAAACATGTTCAAATCGGCCTGTCATTTGCTTTCTTCTACCTCTGTAATTTACAGTCGTAAAAAATAGTGAACAAAATGATAGCTAATATACTTTCATTCTTGTCTTAGTCCATTCCAGTCTGCTGTAACAGCACACCATAGGCTAGGTGGCTTATAAACAACAGAAATTTATTCCTCACGGTTGTGGAGGCTGGGAAGTTCAAGACAAAGGCTCTGGCAGGTTTGGTGTCTGGGGAGGGCCCACTTTCTGGCTCATGGATAAAAGCTTCCAGCTGTGTCCTTATTAGGTGTGGACCCAGGTGTCAGGTCTCTGTGTTCCCAGATTCTTGGTTCCCAGTACCAAAGAATGGTTACTGGTACAGAGTTGATGGAGTAAATGAACACAGCAAGCAAATACAAGCAGGTAAAGTGTCAAAGATTATTAAAGCATAATACATTCCAGAGAAGGAATGGGTCAGCCCATGGGAGTGGAAGAAACCCTGAGTTTAATCTCCTTTTATGTTGATTCCTTAATTTTATGTTAACTAGGGGGTAGAATAGTCATGGTTTTTTGTGGAAAAAGGGTAAAGAATCCCTAGAATTGAGAACCCTACCCTGTTTTCTCCTTGTAAGGCAATTCTCTGGGGTTGCCCTGATATTTGTAAACTGTTGTGACTCTGGTGGGTGTGATTTTTACTATGTTAGTGAAGGTAAGCCATTTAGAGACACTAATACATCAACTGTGTGAATGCTCCAAAGACTATTGAGGCCTTGATAATATCTCCACTTTGTGATTTTTCTCCCTCTTTCTCATTGGTGAGTCCTTGGAAACACTCTGTCAGTCCTAGTCAGTCCTTGGGGACGCCCTTGACATGCCATCTGTTCTTTCTTGGGAGGCCCCTCTGCTTAGTTTGCTCCTCCTAAGACAAAGAATTTTCTAGAATCATCTGCCTTTCAATGAACACTTCTGGACAAAGCATCTGTCCCCTTCCTCTCCCCTACTCAACCTCCTCATATAGTGAAGAGCAAGGCAACTCTCTTGGGTCTCTCTTATAAGGGCACTAATCCAAGTTATGGGGGCGCGCTGCCCTCATGAGTTTATCATCTCCCACACGGCCCACCTTGGAAAACCATAACACTGGTAATTAGGTTTCAATGTATAAATTGTGGAAGTGACCCAAATATTCAGACCATGCCAACTCATCTTCCTCTCTACAATTCTGGAATAGAAGAGCCTTGAAAGGTAAAGCAAATGGCTTTTGTCTCTAAGAAGATTTGCTAATTTCTCCATTAAAAGACATCTTCATGAGGTGGAGGCAAGATGGCTGATTGGACCCAGCTTTCCACAGAGGCTTCCATTCAGAAGGAGAGTTAAAGGACATAAGCAAGTAAGTTTAGCAAGTAAGTCAATGGTTTGGAGCTGAGCCAAGAGAGAAGGTTGAAGAACACACATCAACCCTGCTGAGACAAGGTACAACCTTAAGGATACAAACAAAACGTACAAAATCCATCACCAAGCAGACTGGAGTCCCCTCCCCCATGAGAAGGGCTCGCAATACTTCATACAAACAAACGAGCAGAGTTCAAAAGTCCTCTCATTTTATCCCACAGGAGAGACCCTCTAAAAAACAGACCTCCTTCCCCTAATAGGGTACCATGGCACTCTCCTGCCAGGCATAAAACTGTATAAAACTGTATATATTCTCTACCTGCAATTCTGAACTCCCAGCACTCCCCTCCATTCTCACCCCAAGGTCTGGAAGCCTGTCTCCCATGGAGCCCAGATTCTTGGGTATTTTCTCAAGAGGTGTGGACAGGGCATGGACTGCTGCTGGTCAGTGCTGATTCTGCAGCATAGGAAAAGGGAGAAGACGGTCATCTGAGAGGGAACTATACAGGAGCAGCAATGCCCAGAGACACAGAGCAGCAGCCACAGCAGCAACAATAGGACTCACACCCCTGGGGATATTCTGGAGTCATACCCCCTGTCTCTCTGGGAAACCAGAGGAGGCCGGACATCTTCTCTGGTGGAAGCCACCAGTGGAACAGATCTGGGACAGAAATGCAGGCCTCATGAGTAAAGGGTACGCCTGAAGCGGTACTGGCCTGGGCAGAGCGCAGGGACTAGAATACACAGGCACAGAGATAGGAAACTCCCAGGGTGGGGCTGACCCAGAGGATGGCTTTACTAAGCCTAAGATGCACCCGGCCCTAAGGGAATCATAGCTGAGACAAAGGCAGGCAGGCAGAGGCTGGAACTGACAGCTGAGTGTGAGCTCTAACTGGCCCACCCCAACACAAACTGTAGCTGAAGCCGGGCAGTGGTACAGACCAGGCCTGAGTCTGAGCTATCTGTGAATTCAAACAGCGTCTGATCCACAGGGGAATATAGCCAGGACAATAATTCTGATTGATGTCAGCAACATCAGTCAGGGGTGGGGGTGGAACTGAGTGAACCACACCAGTCTCCATTAAGTACACGAGGTGGTCAGGCCTCACCTCTCCCTGCCAGATAGTGGCAGAGAGCAGTGGCCTGGCTGAGAAGACATAGATCTCCCTATGACTCAGGCAGTCACAAATCCCTGGAGCATCTGCTCATTGCAGGGAAGTGGGTCACAGCCCTGCGGTTTTATCAGTGACTGGGTGTGACAGAGGTGCAAGGTGGGGAAAGAGGCATCAATCTTCCCAGACTAATCTATTTTCTGGGTTGGTCCTTCAGATCTCACGAAGCACCAGAGCAAGTTATACTTGAGTTGCCTGCAGACCCCTGTTATCTAGTTGCTGGAGAACTTTTGAACTCTCCCACCTGAGACAGGTGCTGACTGAGACAATTGATTTGGACCTCTTGAACAGGACCAGTCACCTGAGGACTGTTCAAGTGGTACCCTGGGTGTGTGGTTGTGGGAAGTTTTGATTTTCCTTTTCCAATTATTGCCTGTGGGGGGTGGGGTGACTTAATTGCTGGTATTTCTCCACAGCTGAGACTTCAAGCCAGAGTAACTGTTTCACTAGGGTCGGACAGAGACCAGCTGAAAAAAAGACTGAGCCACTTAGCCCCACCATACCAAGCAGGTCCCCAGTTTCTCAGGCTATAGCACTGTACGGGTCCTTGGCAAAGCTCTAGAGGAAAGGGTACAGACACCAGTCCCAGCTTTTAGGCAAAGGGCTAGTTAATCACTACTCCTGGAGTCCCCAAACCAACTTCTCTTTATTTGCTTATCTAATCAAATGGTGTAAAATAATCCTGGGGCAGAATCAGTGGAAAAACTCTAGTAACATGAATACCAGCATATACCAACCCCCCGCCCCCAAAGAAAGATATGGTGGACACAACTGAAGATCCCGTTCATAAACAGATGGCTGAGATGTCAGAAATTGAATTCAGAATTTGGATTAATAGAAAAGAGGAGAAGGTGGAATTAGAAATTCAAGGAGCATTTCAAAAGTTGTCTCAAGAATTCAATGAATTTAAAGACAAAATCACCAAAGATTTTGACACATTGAGAAAATAATTTACAGCCCTCAAAGATCGAAGAATACAGTAGAATCCCTCAGTAACAGAATGGAGTAAGCAGAAGAAAGGATTTCTGACATTGAAGACAAAGCTTTTGAATGCTCCCAAACTCTCAAAGAGGAAGAAAAATGAAGAGTAAAAATGGATCATTATCACAGAGAGCTCTGGGATAATTCAAAGAAAGCTAATATTCACCTCCTAGGAATCCCTGAAGGTGATGAAGTGGCTTCACAAGGTACCAAGGGTCTTCTTTATGAAATTATAAAAGAGAACTTTCCAGACATGCCAAGAGATTCTGAAATTCAGATAGCAGACAGTTTCAGAACCCCAACACAACTCAACCCAAATAAGACATCCCCCAGGCACATCATAATAAACTTCACTAATTTTAATATGAAAAAGAAAATTCTAAAAGCAGCCAGATGTAAGAAAACCATAACCTACAAAGGTAAGAATATTAGAATGACTGCAGATCTCTCTGCTGAAACCTCTCGAGCCAGAAGTGGGTGGTCATTGACTTTTAATCTCCTAAAACAAAATAACTTTCAACCCTGGATCCTGTATCCAGCTAAACTGAGTTTCATTAATGATGGAGAAATTAAATATTTAACAACATTCATATGTTGAAGAAATTTGCCGTAACTAAACCAGCTCTCCAGGATATTCTCAGACCTATCCTCCATAATGACCTGTGCAATTCTCCACCACAAAAGTAAACTCACTCAGAAACTTTTGACCAAACTCCACTTCCACAGTGGCAAAAGAATTAAAAATGTCCACTGGACTTTTGAAAAATTTGATACACAAAATACTACCAGGCTTGTAGTATTAATTAATGTGAATGGCTTAAATTGTCCTCTAAAGAGGCACAGGTTGGCTGACTGGATACAAAAATTCAGGCCAGATATTTGCTGCATACAAGAATCTCATCCTACCTTAAAAGATAAATATAGACTCCTGATGAAGGGATGGTCATCTATACTTCAGGCAAATGGAAATCATAAAAAAGCAGGTGTTGCAATTCTATTTGCAGATACAATAGGCTTTAAACGAACAAAAGTAAGGAAGGATAAGAATGGTCACTTCATATTTGTTAAGGGTAATACTCAATATGATGAGATTTCAATTATTAATATTTATGCACCCAAAGAGAACATGCCTCATTTTATAAGAGAAAATCAAACAGACATGAGCAGCTTGATTTCCTCCATAATAGTTGGAGATTTTAACACTCCTTTGGCAGTGTTGGATAGATCCTCCAATACGAAGCTCAGCAAGGAAATTTTAGATTTAAATTTAACCATTCTATATTTGGATTTAACAGACATCCACAGAACACTTCATCCCAACAAAATTGAATACACATTCTTCTCGTCAGCCCATGGAACATACTCCAAAATCAATCACATCTTAGGTCACAAGTCTAACCTCAGTAAATTTAAAGGAATAGAAATTATTCCTTGCATCTTCTCGGACCATCAAGGAATAAAAGTTGAACTCAATAACAACAGGAATCTGCATACTCATACAAAAACATGGATGCTAAATAACCTTATGCTGAATGAATAGCTGGGTCACAGATGAGATTAAGAAGGAAATTACCAAATTTTTGAAACAAAATGACATGAAGACATGAAGTATCAGAACCTCTGGGATACCACAAAGGCAGTCCTAATTTATAGCACTCAAGCCTTCCTCAAGAGAACGGAAAGAGAGGAAGTTAACAATTTAATGGGACATCTCAAGCAACTGGAGAAGGAAGAACATTACAATCCCAAACCCAGTAGAAGAAAAGAAATAACCAAAATTAGAGCAGAAATAAATGAAATTGAAAACAAAAGGATTATACAACAGATCAATGAATCAAAAAGTTGGTTTTTTGAAAAGGTCAATAAAATAGATAAACCTTTGGCTAACCTAACCAGGAAAAAAAAGAGTAAAATCTCTAATTTCATCAATC
>CAUYPK010016576.1:0-29093 GCA_963574355.1 Loris lydekkerianus | reverse complement strand
TGAATCTCAGAGTCAAAGCATTCTATAATAGACATATTCTTATTTGACAATGTGAATGTTACTTTCTTTGCATTATTATTATTATTGCTTAATATTTCAATGTAGCAATTGTCTGATTCCTTTTCTGAATGTATTTATGTTCGTTCATCCTTTACAAGGTTTTTGTTTCTAATAAAAGAAAGAGATATTCTTCCTCATATTCCTACCCTCATAAGCTTTCAGTGATGATTCTATCTTAAAAGAGAAAAAAAAAAGTTCTATGGGTTTTTTACATCATTATCTCATTCTACTCTCCTGATTGTTTTCACTACCAAACTATGACATTTTCTGAAATTTCATGATTAATCTTTTAAACTTTTTTGTCATTCAAGTACACAAAGTTGCATACCAAAGGGAGCTGTTTTTTGCCCATCTGGTTAAACTGGACAACTGAACATGTGGTAACAAACCTGCAGCAGTGTCAGCCCTGGATCCCCTCATTTGGTATGCAACTTTGAAGAAGAAGTTTTGGTTTCCAAGAATCCTCATTCTAATCTTTGTGGTATGTATAGGCCTTTGGCATCATTTATTCTAATCCATAGTTGATAACCAATCCCTTCAGCATGAAAGAGCTTTATGTCATTGTGTATTCTCATTGGAGTTTTAGAGATGTTTCTTTCTATCATTATGTCCTAAAGAACTTTCCTAGACTTAGGTTCCTTGATATCTTTTTATTTGGTCATTTTCTGTTCCCTTAACATGCTTGAAATATATTAGTTGAGTGCTAAGTCCTAAACTGTGAGCCCTAGGCATAGTCTTGAACTGTGTACTGCAGGCTAACTCTTGTTCACCTGGCAAGATTTACTTGTTAATATTCTCAGGGAAAAGTTGCGATTACCTTATTATCACCTCATAAAATGTTATTTCTTACCTGGAAAGCTGCAATTTCAAGTGGCACTCTATTTAAGCATGAGCACCTGGACTTTTGTTATGAACCTGACTGTACATAGTTTACTTCTTCTCTTACTTAGGGATAAGACCCCAAGAAAAATGGCTTGGTGGGGCTATGTCCAAAGCCTCTTGAAGTTGGTGAAGGTTGCTAATGGGGTGGATAATAATTTTTAAGTGTCTCATCCCATTTGGTGCTTTCCAAATTCAGGATCCCAGTGTGACTTAAGTATTGGACTTAGAGGTTGTTAGGAATTTTCTAGCACAACATCCTTATTTTTATGATGGAGAAACCAAGTTTGGAGTAGGGATTTTGCCAACCCACTTGGCTCCTCAATGGGAGGAGATCCTTGATCTATGTAATAAGTTGTTTAATCTTATAGTTAGTAAATAAGCAGTGGTTCTGAGATTCAAACTCTGGCCAGACCAACTTCTACACAACTCTTTCTATGCTTCCTCCCACTCTACTTGATAAGAGAAAAGATAATTAACAAAATAGTAAATACACAGTAATTACCAACTCTCATGTTAGGAAATTTCAGGTTTTGATATCATAGCCACATGATCCTAGTCCCTTCCACGCTCCCCACAGCTGTTCCTCCCCATGGGATACGTCAGGTAGGGTCTTTTTTTATTGTCCAAAATCGTTTATGGGAGAAAGTTGAGGGAATTTTTCTGCCTCTGTAGATGGCCAGTGTTGACCTGCACACAGTAATTATTAATTCACATGTTAAAAAATTTTAGGTCTTGATATCATAACCACATAATCCTAGACCCTTATATGCCCCCCCACCATCACAGCTGTCCCTCCCCATGGGATAGCTGAGGTTGGGTCTTTTTCTTTATTGTCTAAAACCTCTTATGAGAGGAAGTTAAGGGAATTTTTCTGCCTTTGTAGAAGTCCAGTGTTGACCTGAGGCCAATTTTTCTGAGTCTATCCCAGGCAATTTCACAATAGATAGGGGGAAGGTAGAAGGAGGCACAATTGGCCCAAACTGTTTATATTTGGTCTGCCACGTGGAAAATCAGGTGTTCATAAAAGAATTGAAAACACTTCTTTCTTTGGATCCTTGGGTCTGTGTAGGGGGAAGTTTGGCCCGACTTGGCACAGAGTTGATTATAACATTCAATAAAGCTTTAATATTATTGCCAAAGGCTGAATGTAAAGTTATCCTTCCTACAGCCCGTACCTTCTTAAACCTTTGATTATAGACCCCTATCACCAAGGAGAACAGCAAACAATAAAGCTGTGAGCAGCTGCCGAGAAAGCTACTGAGTGTGGCTCAGTATTAATGGAGCCTACCCGGGAGGGGTACAATGATTTGGCACTTCTGATAGATCCCTAAGGATCCAAACACTAAGCACATTTTTGGATAAGATTTTTAAAAACTTTCTTAGAATCTGCTGAAAGTAGAGTTTTCTATTTTTCATTCATCGATGTGTACTGAACTTATCAGGAATATGACTATGTTAAATGCCACTGTGTCCAAGAGTTGAGCTATCTTCTCTACTTTTTTTTTTTTGGTTTGAGGCAAGAATGCAAACGATATCATCTGTTATTATGTCTTCTTTAAAAAAAAACAAAAAACATTTTAATGAGAAGAGATTAGAGGAAGGAAGATAGCTATACTACTGATGATCACTTCAGCAAAATTTGTGGCTTGGAAGAAGGTGTTGGAAGAAATTCAGGATTACTTAAAGAATTATATAGTAATGACTCACAAACATAGGGACTTCAGACTTACTTGGGAGGATATAACTTTTCTAGATCACTAGAAACCTGCCTGTGAGACCATCTCTAGAAATAAACCTACTTTAATCAACATAAGAAAACTATTTAAAATATTAATGACAATTTGTTTATATACTCATGTACTTTGAAAAGCATTTGGATTGCTAATAGTAAAGATTTTGATCTTCTTAAAGGTTACTGTGAAGAGGTTTGTCTGAATTTGGCCTTGTTGAGGTATTTATCCAGAGTAAAGCACATAGGCCTTGTTGTCTTGGCGTTAGACAGCTTGGCAGCAAGAACTGTCTTTGCAGCACTTAGGTGGGGTTGAAATGTCTGTAATGTCTCCATTCAAGTTTAGTTAATTGAAATCAGGAAGAAAAATTAATATAGAAAGAAGGTGAAAAAAATTATATCTCTAGTCGTATTTTGCATGCCTGACAATGTGCTGAGAAACAACGACAACAAAAAAAGTTTGAGGAGTTCCTGTCCTGCTATTTTTTACTATGTTTTTTAAAATTAATATTTAATCAAAATCATAACTGTATACATGTATGGGGTTCAATGTGATAATTTGATATACAAGGTGTAATGCTTAAATCAAATTGATTAACATAGTCACCATCTCACAAACTTATTATTTGTGTTAAGACATTTAAAATTTACTCTTATATATTTTGAAATACACACTTGCATTGAGCATATTAGGTGAGATCCTACAAAATGCCCTGCCTCCTCCCACCAGTCACCCTCCAAACTTTCCCTCCCCTCAATCCCCTCACCCATCCCCCTTGCTAGAATTTATTTGTGTTTTATCTTTCCTATGACTGTGTAAGTATTTACATGTTGGTTTCATAATAGCATTGAGTACATTGCATACTCCCCCATTCTTGAGATACTTTACTAAGAAGAATGTGTTCCAACTTCATCCAGGTAAACATAAAAAACGTAAAATCTCCATATGTTTTATAGCTGAATAGTATTCCATGGTGTACATATACCACAATTTGTTAATCCATTCATGAGTTGATGAGAATTTGGGTTGCTTCCACGACTTGACAATTATGAATTGGGCTGCAATAAACATTCTAGTGCAAATGTCTTTGCAGTAAAAGGATTTTTGTTCTACTGGATAGATATCAAATAATGGAATATATGGGATCAAATGGAATGTCAACTTTTAGTTCTTTGAAGATTCTCCATGCTTCTTTCTATAAAGTTTGTATTAGTTTGAAATCCAGCCATCAGTGTAGAAGTATTTGCTTCTCCCCACATTTGTGCCAGCATTTTCAATTTTGGGACTTTGTGATGTGGGCTAACCTTGTTGGAGTGAGGCAATATCTCAATATGGTTTTGATTTCTATTTCTCTGATGATTAAAATGACGAGCATTTTTCCATACGTTTATTGGCCATTCCGCTGTCATCTTCAGGGAAGTTAATGTTCAAGGCTCTTGTCAAAAAAGAGTTGGGTTATTTGTTCTTTCCTTACTGGTTAATTTGAGTTCTCTGTAGTTTCTAGTTATCAGAACTGTAACATACAAAACTCTTATCCAATTTTGAAGGTTGTCTGTTTGCTTTCATTGTGTTGTCCTTAGATATGCAGAAGCTTTTTAGATTGATCAAATCCAAGTAATATATTTTTGCTGCTGGTGCAATTTCCAGTGATGTCTTCTTCATAAAATATTTTCCCGAGCCAATATCTTAAAGTGTTTTCCCTGCACTCTTTCCTAGTATTTTTATAGTTTCATGTATTAAATTTAGGTTTTTTATACAGCAAGAATAAATTTTTGTTATTGGTGAGAGGTATGGGTCCAGGTTCAGTCTCCCACAGGTGGCTAACAAGTTCTCCCAGTGCCATTTGTTAAATAGAAATTATTTTCCCCAGTGCATGTTTTTGTTTAGCTCATCAAAGATCAAATGATGATATGTGGTTGGGTTCATCTCTAGATTCTCTATACTATTCCATTTGTCTACATCTCTTATGTTTGTGCTAATACCATGCTCTTTTGATCACTACAGATTTGCAGTATAACCTGAAGTCCGGTAAAATGCGTTGCCTCCAAATTTTTTTTTTTTTACTTCATAGAATTATATTGGTTATTCAGGTTTTTTTTCTGAATTTATATAAAACTAAGTACTATTTTTTAAAGTTCTTTAAAGTATGACATTGGTGCTTTAATGGAGATTGTATTAAATCTGTAGATCACATTAGATAGTATGCACAATTTAATAATGTTGATTCTTCCCAATGATGAGTATGGTATGTTCTTTCATTTGTTAACATCTTCTGTTATTTCTTCACAATGTTTCACAGTTATTTTTATAGAGATCTTTCACGTTCTTTGTTAGACATATTCCCAGGTATTTCATCTTCTTTGTCACTACTGTAAAAGGAATAAAGTCTTTGATTATATTCTCGGCATGACTATTTTTTGTGATGTATAAAGGCTACTGATTTGTAGGTATTGATTTTGTATCCTGAGACACTACTATACTCCTTGATCACTTGTAAGAGCTTTTTACTCGAGTCTGTGGAGTTTTTCAGGTATAAGACAATGTCATCCACTAAGAGTGATAGTTCAACCTCCTCTGTCACTATTTGAATACCCCCCATCTTATCTTGCCTGATTGTGATGTCTAGGAATTCCAGCATTATGTTGAATAGCAATAGTGACAATGGGGATTCTTGTCTAAGTCCAGACATGAGTGGAAATGTTATAAGTTTTACTCTATTCAATATGATAATGGTTATGGGTTGCCTATAATTGGCCTCCATCAATGTAAGAAATGTTCCATCTAAGCCAATTTTCTTAAGTGTTCTAATCATAAAAGGAAGCTGGATATTATCAAAGTCTCTTTTTTTTTTTCTTTTTACTAAGTTTTTGTTATACATGACCTGGCACATTAACCTTCAATACAGGGTTAGCAGGTGTGGCAACTTGCCAGTTTCCCGAGGACCCCAAGTCAAGTTGAGCTGTGTCACTATCCACATTTCATCAGCATAGTATCTAAGGTTGAGAGAAAACAAGAAACAAGTCTCCAGAATGTGACTCTGTTAGTGTCCATCTAAAAATGCTATATATCTTTACCCTGAAAGCAAACACTATTCTCAGGGCCAAAACAAATCAAGACAGGGGTCTTTAACTTCAAGTCTATGAGCCCCTAGAAGTTGTATGAGAAAAACAATTATGTATATATGAATACGTGTATTTTTCTGGATTCCTTAGCTTTGATTAGATGCTCAGAGGATAAGAAATCCTCCAAAAATTAAGAACCACTGTTATGAGTCAGGCTGCATTTGGTGAGGAAATTTTCCCTGAAGCTGTGGCTTAGGTTGCACTGCAAGGAGGCAGGATTCTCATTGCTGTATGTGAACTGGAGTGGTGGGGCTGAGGTCTGAAACACTAGGCAAGTTTTGCATGAGCCAAGTTTTCCATGAGCCATTTCTAACTTTCTCATATCTCCCAGAATAATTGCCTCTGCAATAGCTAAGCTATCTCCTCCCTTTTTGTTCTCTTGCTCCTTTCTTTCTTTATTCCAATTCCCTGTCTCTTCTCTAATGGATACAATGATATTTTTAGTTTTCTTTATATATTCTTTTTTAAAAATTTTAACTGATACAGGTGGAGTATCCATTATCTTTTTTAAAAAATTTAATCCATAGCTCTATACATTAATGCATTTATGGGGTACAATGTACTGATTTAATATACAATTTGGAATGCTTACATAAAACTGGTTAATACAGCCTTCACCTCACATACTTATCATATTAAGACATTCATACTCTACACTTAATAGATTTGACATGTACCCTTGCAAAACGCACCGTAAGTGTGGTCCCACTGATAACCCTCCCTCCATTCAACCTCCTCCAGCCCTTCCCTACCCCTCTTCTTCCCTCTTTCATCCTGGGCTATAGCTGTGTTTTATCTTTCATATGGAAGTGTGGGTGATTATATATTGATTTCATAATAGTATTGAGTACATTGGATACTTTTCTTCCATTCTTGAGAAATTTTACTAAGAAAAATATGTTCCAGTTTTCTCGATGTAAAGATGAAAGAGATAAATTCTCCATCTTTTAAAGGCTGAATAATATTCCATAGTATACATATACCATAATTTATTAATCCATTTATGGGTTGATGGGCACCTGACCTTCTTCCTTTACTTGGCAATTATGAATTGGGCTGCAATAACAATTCTGGTATAAATATCTTTGTTGTAAAGTGATTTTTAGTCTCCTAGATATGTACCTAGTAGAGGAATTGCAGGATCAAATGGCAGGTCTACTTTTAGATCCCTAAGTGTTCTCCAAACTTCTTTCCAAAAGGAATATATTAGCTTGCATTCCCACCAGTAATTTTTTTTTTTTTTTTCTGGGATGACACAGCTGTGGTCTAGCAGGTAGGCAAGGTAGGCAGGTAGGACACAGCAGTGATCTACGGGGACTGAGAGACATTTCTACCTCTGGCTCTAAGAAGACCGTATTGGCAATACAACACCGAATAATTTTTCTATTTTGTTTTTGTTCTTACTTAATTTTTCCTTAGTGTTTTTGTGTTTTCTCTTTTCCATCCCTTCCTAGTTTTGTCAGAGAAAGAGTCTGGCTCCACTCAGGCTGGTAAAGACTGCCTGACTTCAAGGAAACCTCCCAGTCCAGCCCTCTCAAAACCCTGGAGTTACAAGTGGTGCCTTACTGCTGTCCTGATCAATACCAGTTCTTCTGTAACTCTCAGCCTCTCTTTCTGACCTCCTTCTCTCATGTTATCCTTTTTTCTTTTTTTTTTTTTTTTCTTTTACTCTTTTTTTAACTCTTTCTTTTCCCCCTCTTTCTCCCTGCCTACTTTTTACCCTTCTCCTCATTTTCACCTCACACCAAGAGGTCTCTTCTTCACATAAACTCTGAGGCAAGGTAATTTGAAGCAAAGGAGGAACTGCAGAGGAAAAAGGTAAACAAGGAGAAAGTACACATGAGGAAGAACCAATGGAAAGATTCAGGCACCATGAAAAAACAAAATACAGCAACTCCTCCAAGAAACAACAAGCTACCTTTTACAGAAGACTCAGCCTATATAGAATTAATGGGTCTGACAGAAAGGGAATTTAAAGTATGGATGATTAAGACAATAAAAGGAATGGATGCGAAAATACAAAGACAAAACCAAAAGTCAGACGAGAGATATATAGAATATAGAAAGGACATGGATGAGCTTAAGGAAACGAAGGAGACAAACAGGGAATGTAAAGATGCAGTAGAAAGTATCAAAAATAGATTAGACCATGTGTAAGAAAGAACTTCAGAGTTAGAGGAGAGTCTTTGAGTCAACACAAGTAGATACAGAGTCATAAAAGTAAGTGAGAGAAAGCAGAGCAGGCACTCAGGGAACAACAAGACTCCATGAACCATTAAAACATATGGATATCCCTGAAGGGGAAAGAGATTGTCCCAAAGGTATGGAAGCCCTGCTGAAGGCTATCATAAAGGAAAATTTTCTAAGTTTTACTAAAGATCCTGACACACACCTTTCAGGACATCAAACCCCAGGTCATCTCAACTCTAACAGAGCCTCTCCAAGACACACTACAATGAATCTGTCCAAAGTCAAAGTGAAGGCGAAAATTCTGCAAGCAACAAGGAGTAAGTTTCAACTGACATGCAAGAGCAGAGTTCTTAGGCTAACAGTAGACTTCTCAACTGAAGCATCTCAAGGCATCAGAACATGGTCATCCACCTTCACAACTCTTCAAAAAAATAATTTTCAGTGTACAATTCTGTATCCTGATAAACATAGCTTCAGAATTGAGGAAGGAATCAAATCTTTTGTGGATATACAAGCACTGAGGAAATTCACCACAATAAGACCAGGTCTGTAGTAAATACTTAGATCTATTGTCAACACTGAACACCACAATTTACTAAAGCAAACACCTAGCAGCTAAAGGCAAAACCTTAGTTTCTGGTGCAAAGGATAAAAGTATATAATAGATTTTCCCATAACAAAATGAATAAAATTCTACCACACCTATCAATTATCTCAATTAAC
Organism: Loris lydekkerianus; assembly: GCA_963574355.1. NCBI lineage: Eukaryota > Metazoa > Chordata > Mammalia > Primates > Lorisidae > Loris > Loris lydekkerianus. Next base: position 20,386 of record CAUYPK010016576.1, on the reverse strand, counting down.
GTCAATGGATTGAATTCCCCACTGAAGAGGCATAGGCTAGCTGATTGGGTAAAAACAACTGTCTATGACAAAAAAAACTTAGCCTTAAAGGACAAATCATGACTCAAGATCAGGGGATGGAAAACAGTATTTTAAGCACATAGGAATCAGAAGGAAAGAGGAATTGAAAACTTATTCTCAAATACATGTGGGTTCTAAGCAACCAAAGTAAAGAAAGACAAAGATAGGCACTTAATACTGGTCAATGGAACCATACACCAAGAAGACATTTCAATCTTAAATGTTTATTCACCTACCTTAAGTGTTCTAAGATTTATGAAGCAGACCTCAATGGGTCTGAGCAATATGGTCACCTATAACACCATAATACCTTGAGACTTTATAACTCCTCTATCAGAACCAGAACTGGACAGATCCTCTAAACAGAAACTAAACAAAGATACAAGGGACATAACCGTTATCTTATAACAAATAGGATTAATAGAAATATACAGAACACACCATCTCAAAACTAAGGCACATATATTTTTCTTATCAGCCCAAGGTATGTACTCCAAGATTGGCCACATACTAGGATAGAAATAAAAACTCAGCAATATGGAAAGAATAGAAATTATACTTTGTATGTCCTTGGACCACAAGACAATAAAGGTGGAACCTAACTCCAGCAAAAACATTCATTCCCACACAAAAACTTAAAAATTAAACAACATTACAGATAAAAGAGGAAATTGTTAAATTCCACAAACATAATAACAATGAAGAAACAAGTTACCCAACCCTGTGGTATACAGCAAAAACAGTCTTAAGAGGGAATTTATTGCATTAGAAGACTACATTCAAAAACCAGAAAGAGGGCACTTCAACAAACTCATGAACCATATTATGGAATTGGAAAAAGAAGAACAATCTAATTTCAAACCCAGTAGAAGAAAAGAAATAACCAAAATTAAATCAGAGATTAATGAAATTCAAAAGAACAAAATCATCCAGAAAATTAATTGAACCAAAAGTTGCTTTTTTTGTAAAAAATAGATACAATTGACAGCTTTTGGCCAGATAAACTAGAAACAGAAAATTAAAATCTCTAATAATCTTTATTAGAAATTGTAAAGGGGAAATAACAACACATACCACAGAGATACAAGAGATAACACCTGAGTACTACAAGAAACTCTATGCCCAGAAATTTGACAAGGTGGAGGAAAGGAATTAATAACTGGAATCACACCCTCTCCCTAGACTTAGCCCCCAAAACAGATTTCCTCCACAGACCAATTTAAAGCACTGAGTTCAAACAAACTATAAAAAATCTTCCAACAAATAAATTCCCTGGTCCAATGGCTTCACACCAGAATTCTATAGATCCTTCAAAGAAGAGCTGATATCTACACTGTAGAAACTATTCCAAAAATTTGAGAAGGAAGGAATCTTCCCCCAACAAGTTCTATAAAGACAACATCACTCTAATACCAAATCCAGGAAAAGAACCAACTAACAAGTAGAACTTTAGATCAATCTCACTAATGAATATAGATGTAAAAATTCTCAATAAAATTCTAGTCAATAGATTACAGAATCTTATTAAAATAGTCATGTGTCATGACCAAACAGGTTTCATTCCAGGGATGTAAGGCTGGTTTAACATACACAAGTCTATAAATGTAATCCACAATATCAAAAAAAAAGCAAAAACAAAGACCATATGATCCCCTCAATAGATGCAGAAAAAGCATTTGATTAAATTCAGCATCCCTGCAGAAAACAAATGCCTACATACAGTAACTAAGAAAATGTTATGAAGGCTATGTTGAACAGTTTTATGAGAATATTTCAGATTGTATATGAAACCAGCACATTGTACCCCTTGATTGCACTAATGTACAAGAATAATAATAAAAAAAAAAATTGTAGGTGTGGTGGCTCACGCTTGTAATCCTAGCATTCTGGGAAGCTGAGGTGGGAGGATCACTTGAGATCATGAGTTTGAGACCAGCCTGAGGAAAAGTGAGACCCCATTTCTACTAAAAATAGGAAAATTATCTTGTACCCTCAATGAATCCCCAACAATAAAAAAAAAAAAAAAAAAAGGAAGAAAATTAGCTGGGCATTGTGGTGGATGCCTATAGTCTTAGCTACTCAGGAGGCTGAGGCAGGAGGATTGCTTGAACCTAGGAGTTTGAGGTTGTTGTGAGCTAGGCTGAGGCCACAGACTCTAGCCTGGGTCACAAAGTGAGATTGTCTCATAAAATAAACTAAGTATAGAAGCATTGAACTTGAGTAATTAATAACCTCATCTCACATCTCCCCACTATAGTCAACTACAAAATTTTCCTTGATAATTATAATATGCTAAGTTTGGCCTTTTTCTAGTCATCAAGGACTTTCAGAAATGCTTCTGAAGATTTCAAACCCTACGTGTCTTAATGCTTCATCAGCTCCAACCCTTAAGCCACTTTAGCAAGCTTGTCTGAACTGAAAGATTCTACCCTGGGATAAGTCATCAAATATACATTTACCATTTTATTTCCTGTAAGCAGTGAGCAGTGAAGAAAAAGAGAAAATAAGGTTTGCAGAAAAGTATCCTTTTAGGTCCACCAATACTTAAGCAACTGTTAATCACCCACAAGTGTCATAGGTGGTGGCAGACATAATAGGCGTGTGAGAGCCAGTGTGCCCTGGGGAGCCTACGGGACAGTGGAGGTGAGTAGACAGCTGAGTTCAGTACAGCCTCCTAACCACAATGTTGCTGGAAGCATATTTTATCAATTTAATTCCATCTCTGCCTTGTTTATAAAGATGCATCCAAGAATGTAGGGTGAAAAATAAAAATAAGAAGAAAGAAACTAATGAGAAGTATGGGCTTAGGAGTCTGAGGTTGCAGTGAGCTAGACTGAAGTCACAGCACTCTAGCCTGGGTGATAGAGGGAGACTCTGTCTCCAAAGATAAAAATAAACGCACACAGAAAGATACATAGGGTGTGAGGTGAGAGAGGAGGTTGGGGTGCTCTGCCTGAGTCCTGAGAAAGATGGAGGAGAGTCAGTGTGTTGGGGGGAGTGCCAGGGAGGGACAGGTACCCAGAATCCTACACTCAACAGCATATGCAACAGCACAGGAGCAAGGTGGGGACAGACAAAAGAGATGATGCTGGCCTGGCCTGTCTGGAAATTTCTTCAAAATAGCTCAGCAAAAATAGCAAGAAATCATGTACAGGTTAGACTATGTCCAGGGGCAGCCAGGCACAACCAGATACACACATTCCAGCATGGTCAGTGAGCATCTGAATTAGGAAGCCCACATTTCAGAGGGAGCTACCACAGCACTTCTGAACTCCACGTCTCAATCAAAACCTGTCATTCGTTAATGAGCCCAGTAAATGTTAGAAAAGGTTTTCTATGGGCAAAATTAATGGCTTATGAAATAGCATGGTGAATATTAGCAATAAGTTCTCACTGGCAAAATTACATGTGAATTGGCTAAACTACCATAGACGTAATTTTCACCTTTATTTGAACAGGATGTAAGAATTAAGCATAGGCTGTTGCCTTTACTCTGTGTGAAAATCTGTGTAGTTTTTGTGTTCAGCCTAAACTCCAAAGATTCTGCTTGCTCATGTTGACCACAGAAATAATGAAGTCTTGCTTATAGGAAATTAACGTGTGCCTTGCATGCAAAGTGGTGGTTGGTGCAGCAAAGGCAGCAAAGAGGTGGGGTTCACTGACTGACCTTACAGTTAGGTGAACTGTTTTTAGTGCTTGCTTGCTAATAGGTGTTTCTGTACATGGTGGAATTTTATTTGGGAAGGATGTTGACTCCAAGGTGACAGGCATAGTAAGCAAGAGGAGATGGACATTTGAAAAGACCCCTGTGGGTGGTGGTGTTGCTCTCACTTTCTGTCCAGTACAATCCTGCATCTTTCTCAGTAGAAGCCAGACTGCCCACCTCCAACAGTGACCCTGTGATATCTCCACATGGCTGGCAGCTATGGTGACAGCTAAAGTGTTTCAAATAGAAAGTGACCCAAAGGGCAGTGATTAAGCAGGGGTGCTCTACTTTTGGGAGGGAGCATCTCAAGGACAAAGTGACTGGGCAAAGCACAGCTGAGCAAACCAAGGGCACAGACAACACCCTTCGGCCTAACCAGGATTGGGACAGCGTGTCCAGGGGACAAGTGCTCCTCTTAAAACTAGAACATAATCATTTCCCTCTGATGAAACAAAGAATGAAATACTAAAAAATCATGAAAACTTCAGAGTTTAGTGAATATTGGGCAAAATAATGAAACACGTGAAAATTGAAAAGCAGCTAAAATCAAAATTCCCTTTGAACATTTTTCTTCCTCAGGAGTACGAGCAAACCTCTTAAAAGCAACAATGCTATAACGATGAAAATAAAATGACACTCTGCAGTTTTGTAAAACCCCTGGGAAATGTGCTAGTAGGTAAATATGAGGAAGTGGGTAGACTCTCCAGAAACCACAGCGACTTCTCTCCCTCCTGGGGGTCAGACTGGTGACCTGTGGCTGAAGGTGGCGCCTGGGACAGGACGTGGGTTTCCTCACCTGACAATCCAGCAGCAGCTTCTCGACTGAAACCACACTTTCAGGTTTTTGTAACGTTTTCGATCTTTCTTCTTGTGCTTCCAGCCAGTTGTTCAAAATCTGTATCTTATTCTCATTCTCTGTGATACTCTCCAAAAGTTGTTCTAAATGTTGTATCTATGAGGGATGAATAAAAAAATTCTTAAAAAATTAATGAATAAAAATGATATTTTAAACCACATGCTTTAAAATGAAAATGCTATGATGCTATTTTATTTTTAATTTTAAAATTTTTTCTTATTTATTTATGTTTTACTAGTCAAGTGAAGCAGTGGGAATGGAGAAGGGACAAACGAATCTGTAACATGATGTTATTTTTAAAAGAATAATTTTGTTTCTTCTCAAATTTCTAGTATGTCACCTAATAGGCTGCTCTGATAATTTTTGAAATAAAGATTTATAGATCAGAAAGTAGTATTCAATCTCCCCTTTAAAGTGAAAGCTCATCTTCTAAGACAGCTGGCTGTTTCTGAACTTTATAATATCTGGACAAAATAAAATCATGTTGCTAACATTCAATATTTTTTTCACTGTGTTACCTATTAATATATGCAAAGCATAAGAACATTCTCTTGTCTCAGACTCTTCCTCAGAGTTGCTTAGAATTTTCTATCAATACCAATGTCACAAATCATTACCTTAATAAATAATCATTGCCCTCTCCCAAAAAATCATTGCCTTCAATGTCTGTGATTTTTCTCACTTCTAATATAATTTTTATTGGGCTAGAAGCACAGTATATATAATTTTTTTTCTTTTTAATGACAGGGTCTTGCTCTGTCTCTCCAGCTAGAGTGCAGTGGCATCTTCATAGGTCACAGCAACCTCAGACTCCTGAGTTCCTTGATCCTCCTGCTTCAAGAGATAACTGGGACTCAGGTGCTCATCACCATATAACAACAGGCTAATACTTCTGTTTTTTGTAGAGACAGGGTCTCACTTTTACTCAGGCTGGTCTGGAACACTGGCCTCAAGTGATCCTCCTGCCTCAGCCTCCCTAGAGTGCTAAAAGTACAGGCATGAGCCACTGTGCCTAGTCTCATATAAATTTTTATATTCTTTTTATTGAGACAGAGTGTTACTATGTCGCCCTCGATAGAGTGCTGTGGCGTCACAGCTCACAGCAATCTCCACCTCCTGGGCTCTTGCCTCAGCTTCCCGAGTAGCTGGGACTACAGGTGCCTGCCACAACGCCCAGCTATTTTTTGGTTGTAGCTGTCATTGTTGTTTGGCAGGCCCAGGCGAGCTTCGAACCTGCCAGCTCTGGTGTTATATGGCAGGCGCCAAGCCAAATTTTTATATTCTTTATTTCAATATTGTTATTAACATTCACTGTGTTGTGACAATACTGATACTAATTTTATAAGGCTTCTCAATACTACATCAAATGAACACAGTATAATTTAATTATTTCTCTACAGGTGGAAATTAAAGCATTCTACATTTTCACCTGTATAAATTATTTTGCCCTGAACAGTTTCCACACAATCCTTTTCTTTTTTGAAGGACTGCCTCCTTAAGTGTTTAAGAAGGTGAGACCTCCTTGGTTATGATGTCAGAGGATTATAATGGTTCTTTAAATTTTATAAATGCTTTCCAAAAGAGTGTTTAAGTCATTATCAGCAATGTTTGTGACAGCTCTCAGCATTAACCTCATCTTAGAAAATTTTTCTAATTTAATTAGTGCATGTTACATAGTGTTTATTTTGAATATCTGATAAATAAAGTTGATATCTTTCCATGTTTATTTGCGAACTATAATTTCCTCTCTTGTGAATTGTCTGTGTTCTTTGTCCATTAAAGCACTTGGATCTTAATTGTATAAATCCATTTGTATGCATTCTCTATAAAGAAAAAAAAATCAACCAATTGTCATTGCCAACATATATAAATATTAAATATTTCTTTAGGTATAAGTTTTCCTAATCTTTTCAAGAGTTATGGAGTGAAAACTCTCCCAAAGGTCACATGTATTTTTTCTGCCTTTTAATGATGTTTTCAAAACTGAAATGGCTTTGTCCCTTCTGAGTATCTGCTTTCAGAGAAAACATGAAAATCTCTGGTCATTTAGTAGGCTGACATAATACTTAACACCTTCTGAAATAAAATTTCTCCTCTTCATTTGCCTAATTCAATTTCCTTGTAATTAATCTCGATGTAAAAGTTATTACATGCTCTGTTATATGCATGAGTGGAGAATGCTAAAACACAGGGTTACAAAAGATCTACAGTGGAGATGACTGGGCTTAACTGTAAATCAGCTATCTGAATGTGTTTTCTGATTTTCCAGAAAGTGGTATTTTGCAAAAGCCAGAGCCCACGTCCAGCTGAGACCCAGGAGCGCACCTTCCTGGTCAGTGCTCCGTGTACCCGGTGCCACTGGCGGTTCATCTCCCCAAGACGCTCTGCAAACTCTGTCCTCTCATACCGCTTGCTTTCGACATCACAGGTGCTTAACTGAAGTAGGGACTGGTTAACAAAGTCAACAATCCACTGTTTATAGTCCATTTCCATTCTGAACGCCTAAAACAAACAAACAAACAAACAAACAAAATGAAATACCCAAAGCACAAATGGAAGCCGGTCAGATGAGCTGGATTTTCCTTTATACACTGGAGGGGGCACCACACTTTCAGCCAATAACCAAAGGGCAGCTGTCAGGGGTTATTTTTCACCCTCCCTTGAGTAGAGATTCTTTTTGGGAATTCCACATTCTTGGGAACAGAGGGTCTCACTGCTTTCAAACAGGCTGAAAAATCACAGCAATAAATATCAGTCCCAAATCTGCGCCCAGGGTCCAACAAAGGGTTCCTAGGAGGGGCTGCATGAGAGCTGTGCTGGAATCCTGGGTCATGCTGAGGGCTCATGAAAACAATACATTGGAAACATGAAGTTAAGGCCCTCCCAGGACCCAAGAGGCAGCATTTCTTCCTTTGGGGACAGTCTAGGCCTCCCAGGGCAGTTTGGGAGACTTTAAGTTTCACAGCGATCCTAACCCCAACCAGGGCCAACCACATTTCCATTAGGCCTGCCATGTGTTGAGTTTGATCCTACCAAGTTCTAGCACCTCTTTTGGAGACATTTGGGGGGAAACTGTGTGGTATGTGCTAGGTTACCCGAGCCTACAAGGATATACACACATGTAGACCCTTTAAAGATTCTACTACTTGCTGAAGTTAGGATGTGGTGGTATTTAAAAACAAAATTCTCTCTAACATCAAAGCAATAATCAAGCTCATCACTCGTCTCTGTATTCATGGTGTCCATAACACTGCCTGGCACACAGTAGTTGTTTGTATGTGGCTTGTTAAATGTTAGTAAAATCTACTTAAAATTACACATCACAAGGAAGGCCACATTCATTGCTATTTGTAGAATATCAATGTTTTCTCACTCATTCCTTTACTAAAAGAACATTTAGTAACACCTGTTGAATGCCAGGTATTGGACTAGGTGTGCTGTTTTGAGGTGAAGGACAGCTCCTGCTCTCAAACAACGTGAGCAGACAGGCAAGAAAACAAATCATTGTAATACACGTGATTGGAACTACTGATTTATGGAGACCTCTGATACCTGAAAGTCTCCTGGCTGGGGGGAAAATCAGGAGTGGATTTCCAAATGAGGGGATACTTGAACTGACTCTTGAAGGATGACTAAGAGGATTTATTCAGCTAAACGTGGGGTACAGGCTTTCTGGGCCAAAGGCACAGATGAGCATTGCATGAGGGAGAACACCAGAACCAGCTGGGGTCGAAAATCCTGTCTAGTCAGGATCCAAGGTTTACATGGGGGAATGAAGAGATGAGGCTGGGAGGTAAGGAGGGGCCAGTCTGTTAAGAGCTTGAGGTGTCCGGCAGTGATAAAAGTCACAAAGGAATTTAAGTGGAAAAAGAGCAAGTATATTAGCTCACCTCTTTAGAATCCACCACCACCCCATTTCTTACCCTTAGAATTAGTTTTTCTACATTATATCGTACATGTCTCTGTGTTTGTTTAGCATTTCTCCTCTGACGGACGATTTGCCTTCTTATTTAATGGAAAGACTATTTCTACTTGTATTTAATTACCTTGTGCTTCTGAAGAAGATTTTTAACTTGAGCTGCGGAACCTGGGGAACACACAGAGTCTGCAGTCTGCTGCTCCACACTGTCCATCCAGCTAATCATTTCTGTGATGGCTTCACGAGACGGCAATTTCTCCATCTGAAGCTGCAAGAACAAAATGATTTCCATTTAATTACCTGCAGTTAACAAAATGAATCAGGGCATCACTAAAGATGATACCTAGTTTGATAAAAGGTCTTGCTTCATAATTATGCAGGCTACTCATAAAAGCAAACCCAGCATTCGAGCTGAGAATAAGTGACCCCAAAACAATGACAGCAACCTTCACACAAACTAACACAGTGGCACAGATAAACTGAGAAATAAAGTATTTAAGTCTGATTTCTCTCTTAAGAAAGATGCCATGGGAGGCGAGTCCAGTAATTAAGACCTATATTCAGTGATGCCAGAGAAAAATAGGCAGTGTCAATGAAAATTATTGAGTCAGAGAAATAATTTTAAAAGAGTTGTGAGCTAACAAGTGAATCCTAATTCAAATGCTGGGTTTTTAAATACTTACCTGGTGAAGTTTTTCTTGAATATCTGGAAGTTGAGTGATGAGCATTGTCCATTTTTGTTCAAACTGTGCTGAAGACGTCCTTAGAGTAGCTGTATCAGCTTCTTTAAGGTGAAGAAGTTGGTTCCCAGTACTTATGACAGCAGTCTTCAAGGAGGACTTTTCATCAACTTCCTTTGAAAACTCCTAAAGGAAACGGTTTTAAAATTTAAATATAGCACAGAGTAACTAAGAATCAGAGTAACTGTTTATAGAGTGTAAAACTAAACAAGCAAACGAATACGTGTATACACACACACACTCTCCTTTAAGTGCCAGGCGCTATTCCAGACCTTAGATATACATCTACCAGGGAACAAAAGAGATGGGATTCACGCCCTTCAAAAGCTTATAACCTCGTGGATTTAATGTAAAAATAGACAAGTCATTATTCCAATGTAAGTTTTATAAGGAACTATGGAAGCCAACACAAAGTTGGCTTTTTTTTTTTTTTTTTTTTACACAGTTGGTATTGAATGAACTATTTGCAACAAATTTTTAAATATTTGAAATATTTCCTCTGTATATGTTTTTAAGTATATTTTAAAAATACTCACATTTTATTTATTTATTTATTTATTTGAGACAGAGTCTCAAGCTATTGCTCTGGATTTTATTTATTTATTTATTTTTCTGAGACAGAGTCTCAAGCTGTTGCCCTGGGTAGAGTGCTGTGGCGTTACAGCTCACAGCAACCTCAAACTCTTGGGCTTAAGTGATCCTCTTGCCTCAGCCTCCTGAGTAGCTGGGACTACAGGCACCCACTACAATGTCCTGCTATTTTTTGGTTATAGTTGTCATTGTTGTTTTGCAACAGGCTGTTGTTTTGCAACAGGCTGTTTTGAATCCAGGCTGGATTCAAACCCACTAGCTCCAGTGTATGTGGCTGGCGCCCTAGCTGCTTGAGCTACAGGCACTGAGCCAATACTCACAAATTAATACCAAATTTAGTAACTATAGGTACTACCATAGCTACAAACTATGAAAAATGGAAAACAAAAAAAAAAAGGGGTGGTGCCTATGGCTCAAAGGAGTACGGTGCCAGCCCCATATATTGGAGGTGGCAGGTTCAAACCCGGCCCTGGCCAAAAACTGCAAGAAAAAAAAAAAAGAGAGAGAAAAGATTAAGTGCAGGAATGTCCAACCCACTGGCTGCATGCAGATCATTTGAGGACCGTTTTATTTATCTGTGGTGTCAGATACCATGAAAAGTATGCACAGACCTTCTCTTGGGCTCACCAACTTTCATTAGTGTTTGTGTATTTAATGTACGGTCCAAGACAACTTTTTCATCCAATGTGCAGATTAAAAAAAGGTGGGACACCCTTGAACTAAAGGGAAAAGACTGGAAGGATTCGTGAGTACAATTCATGTTACAAAAGTAATACTGCTCCCTCAATAAAATCTTCAAACACTATAACAAAAAGTTTTTAGTAGACATACCAATTTTGTATTCCTTGATTTAAAAACCATACATTTGTTAGCTTTAACATTTATAAGTAAATAATCCTATAAGGCTGGTTTTGGGGGGCAGGGTATTTTTTGCATTTGTAAAACATGACACATGTCAGAGCAAGTTTTTAGTTTATAAAAACGTATTTGTATTTTATAAGGTTAATTAAAAATATGCTTTATCCTTGTAAATGTACAAACAAATAGCTCTAGGTTTGAAGAATGTAGCTGTTATTTGTCTTATCCACAAATAAATACACATGTATGGAAATACCACATCAACAATGATACTTTTTCCTTGATATTTCTGGCCAAAGATTACCTAGCCTATTCTATTACAACTTACGAAAAAATTATTTATGTTGCTTCTGATCGTATCCAAGTCCTGGGACACATTGAGGGACTGTTCTTTCCAGTAGTTCAGAGTTTGCTGAGATGACTCCAACCACTCACTTAACTCCTCTGAATCTCTGCTGTAACTAACAGGAACAAAGTGATAGAAAAAGGAAATTATTCTAATGTACTCTGATGACAAGCACCACTAGCATATTTTCTTATTTTATCATATTACTTTTTTGTGTGTGGTCAACCCTAACATTCAGAAAATCACGACATTTATAAAGTTTCTATCATGTTTTATACCATGCCCAAATCTGATGTGCTTGGCATCTTCTATAGGACTCTCTATTATGGCTGATCGAGAACAAAGAAGCATTTTAAAGTGTAAATCTTTAAAATTTTAATTTCTTATTATACACAAAATTATACCCATGAGAAAGGACTGAGATTATTTTTATTACCAGATGTTCTCTATAATTTTTTTTAGGAAATATATAACCAGCATTTCTATAAATTGCATAATAGCAAACTGCTGTTGGCTGACACCAACAGTCATCTAAGGTAATGAAAATACCCAAACAAAATGCTGCCCTGCTAGTAACTTTTAAACCTCACTAGATTAAGAGGAAGGGATGAGAATGAGGTTTAAACGATCTGTGTTCTCCACCTTCTTCAAGTAGTTTAAGATTATAGCAACTATGCAAAATAATTCTCTGAAGAACTCGAAAGACTTTTTCAAACTATTCCATTCACTAAAATCATTTTATTTCTTTTAAGTTTTAAAATGTCTAGAAGGTGGGAAAGAACAGCATCGTGGTATAAGGTAACATTTGCATTATTTTATAACATAAATTTTTCCAAAGAAATGTGGAAGTGATTCCCAGCAAACTGATTATGTATTATCTGTGGCTAGCAAACCAGTATTAGAGACTATAGATCCCGTTAGCCCAGAAGAGGGGCCAAACTGCTTCAGGTTGTCCGAGAAAAAACAGTACAATAAGAGGCCAGCATGGAAAATTTAGCTGACAGCAAAATCCCTCTGAGGTCTTTTTGCACAGCAAACCCTATGGAGATAGACCTGAGCAGTTGCTTGAGAAGCGTTTGCAGTCTGTGGAGTTCATGGTCAGTTTTCTTGTTCAGGGACAACCACTGCTCTTCCAGTTGTGCAATCTGGCCCTCTAATTCAGGACAGCTCACAGATGTCACCAGCTGTTTGCCTTCATTCAGAGTTTGGCAAAGTCGGGCATGCCTTCCGTGAATGTTTCTTTTTATTTGCTAATAAAAAAGGTCACAGAATAAATGAATGAATTAAAAAATAAAGTCTGCCAATCTATTAGAAGATATTTCATTAAAAACCCTGATTAGTGCCTACTGAGGAGACATTAACATATTCTTCAGGACTGGAGCCTGACTGCAGACCAGATTTACTGGTCACCTGTCATGATGAGTCTCTAACCACTGTGTTTCAATGCATAGAAGCAATGCTATAGATTTACTGCATGTAAACAAACCCCCGGCTTAAAAAACTGAGAACTAATAGTTAATACCTCCATCTAACAACAAAAGCAAAAAATGATCTGACATTTTAGCTTGCAGATGGATTTTTTTTTTTTTTTGGGGGGGGGGGAACAGAGTCTCAATATGTTGCCCTTGGTAGAGTGCCGGGGCATCACAGCTCGCAGCAGCCTCAAACTCTTGGGCTTAAGTGATTCTCTTGCCTCAGTCTCCCAAGTAGCTGGGACTACAGGTGTCCACCACAGTGTCTGGCTATTTTTTTGCTGCAGTTGTCATTGTTGTTTAGCTGGCCTGGGCCAGACTCGAACCCTCCAGCCTCAGTGTATATGGCTGACGCCGTAACCAACGAGCTATGGGCGCTGAGCCCTTGCAGATGGATTTTGTGCAACCTAAAGATTATTTTGAAAATCAGGAAATTTGACACAGAGATCGGTATTTTCTGTGTCTCTGGGGGCACCGGAAGATCTAGCCACCGTTGGGTCTGTATTCTCACGTGGCAAAGGAAGGCTGGAGCCCAGCAGCAGAGGCTCTCTCTAGGAGAGCTGGCCTTCTTTACTACCTGACTGCAGACCCAGCCAGTATTCCCTGGGGAGCAGATTGTGACCCAGACGTGAAGGGAATAAATAAGAATATTTCTCCATTATCCCCTAAATGCAAATGCTGGGGGGGGGGGGACTCATTTCTAGCTTCTTCTGAATGTAAAGAATCAGGAGGGAGAAAAAAAAAACTTTAGGAGAATAAATTAAAACAGCACATCATTAATCCAACTTTGTGTAAAGAAAAATAAGATTATTCATAACTGTGAATACAATGACCACTTTAAGAAAGGCCCATCTAAAGACAATTATCTCCCACAGTTGGGTTCAGCTAATGCCATTTACCCTGACGGTTGTTGAAATAAATTATTATCAAAATAGAAGTTTTCCTATTTTCCAATTAATTTAAGTCTTTTTAAAAATTATCCCCAAATTCTCCTTCCATTGCCCTTTTACCATTCCCATTGGTAATCTCTACTCTCTGCCTGAGCCTATGGGCTAGAATGAAATGTCCAACTCAGTATTTTTTTAAAATTCTTAATTTTCTAAGTCCTTAAGTGCCAGACACTTCATCTTTGTAATATCTCTGAAAGTTTTAATTCCTCCACTTGATACACGGGATAAAGTCTGTGTGGTGGTCATTCGGCCTGGAGGAGCCCAGCCAGCATTTGAAAGCAAGTTTGTTTGACTTCAGAGGTCACACAACTGACCCGTAGGTCTCATGACCCACAGCCATATACTCACTGATAGAGGTGCTGACATCAGCCAGACACACAAAAACCTCTCCACAACTCCAACTAGAATGGCCCATGAAGTCTATCCGTGAGATCTTTAGGAGATAGGTCTTCTTTTAGTTTGGCAAATTTGTTTATTTATTATTATTATTTTAGGAGTATTCAGAGTTTATTGAAAGATACAAAAAAGCTCTATAGAGTTAAGACACAGCTCAACAGTAGAAAGGTGGTGAAAAGGCTCACCACCCCCTACTCAGATTTCTACTTCTTATATCTTAAAGCTACCTTTATCTAGTGTGATATTCTTTCTAAATCTTTATTTTTCATCTTTCCTGCTCCTCATGTATTATCGGACAAAGAGGGCCTGGCCACCTATCACTGACGTTCAATAGGCAGAGGTGAGAACACACATGGCAAGAACAAGATGGAGTCTGCAAGGCCAGGGCAGACGCCACACAGCTGCCCAGTTGGCCCAGGTCCCACCTAACCCTAACCCCCTGTCCCCTACCACCACTGTCCTGAAAACTCAGTTCCAACCCAAAATATGCCTATCTTGAGCAGTCCAAGCGGACTGATCTTGATTAACCTTTGAATCAGAATGCTGTGGGTCACACCAATGACTGTCTCAATAACTGGTGGGCCATGGGTTCCGCTGATTACTATTTGAGATAAGGGTCAATATGGTCTCCATACTGAACCCAAATGTGTAAAACAATAACTTTGGAGATGGAAGAACAGAACAGTCCTGGAGAGGTCACCCTTACTCCTCCCCAGAACCCAGGCCCCCGGACAAACAAAGTTTTGTGGACCCATCCCTGTCTAGCACATTTGCTGACAGTGACAGGTGGCCAGACTCTCTTCGTCCAGTAACAGAGCTAGGGACAGGTCCACCAGACCCCATCTGTCAGAAGGCCAGAGACTCTGGAGAACAGTGAGAGTGGCTTCCCCAGGACTGCCCCACTTCCCTACCTCCAAAGTCACAGTTTCACATATAAAAGTCAAAAGTAAAAATCATACCAATTCTCATCCCAAACAATAACTGACAACAGTCAGCATTATCCATGACCCAAAACAACACCCCAATCCAAAAGTCAACTTCCCAAATCAATTATCCTAAACTACTCAAGATATACACTTCTTGGTTAAAGCTAAATTCAGAAAACAGCAAGAATGGGAGACAGGAGGCAAAGGCCACGCAGGTCCAAACCGACCAGACCAGCCGTGTCATTTCAGCCTTGGCCTGAGTAACTCCATCCCACTTTCACTAAACGTGCCCTCACTCCCCACTCCTGTTAATACATTTCATATCTATGAAATAGATTTTTTTTTAGAATTTCAGGTTAATGTGAGGGTACAATCAACCAGGTCAAAATATTTGATTCTGTTAGGTAGAGTCCCCCTTGTGGTTATGTCTCACACTCAAAAGATGTGCCAAAGTTCTGATAATTTATTTAAAAGTCTTAGAACAATTCTTTTTCTATTTATTATCTCAAATGTAATAGACTCATGCTTGCATTTTATTTATTTATTTATTAAGACAGAGTCTCACTTTGTCTCCCTTGGTAGAGTGCTGTGGTGTCATAGCTCACAGCAACCTCAAATTCCTAGGCTCAAAGCGATCCTCTTGCCTCAGCCTCCGTAGTAAGCTGGGCCTACAGGTGCAGAATGGGGGCTTGCTGCTGCTCAGGTTGGTCTTGAACTCCTGAGTTCAGGCAATCTACCTGCGTTGGCCTTTCAGAGTACTAGGATTATAGGCATGAGCCAACACACACAGCTTCATACTCACATTTTAAAAGATGTAGTCGCTTTGGTAGGAAATAATTAGGCTTATATTAAGTTGGCTAAGAATTAGATTGTTTCTTAATATAATGATTCTTTAAAAACTGTTTCCAATTATATTCTTTCATCTGTTCAGATGGCACCTTCTGTATCCCTAGATTAACAACAAATTAAACAGAAGCCCCCACCCCAGAGGACCCAGATTTACTTAGAGTTAGGCTAAATATAATAAAGTGGTAACCAGACTGGTGGTAATTTTTTGGGCACCTGGAGCACAGAACAATATTCCTGCCTCTGGAGAATGTTCCCTATAGGGGCTAAAATGCCCCCAGGGAATAGCAGAGCCCTGCCCCACGTTTCTTGCTTTCATTTTCCATCCAGTGTATTCAGGGAATAAACCTTTTGCAGTTTTAAAATTATTTGATAACCACCTTTGCCCACATAACTCAGATTCTGACTGTATGTATTCAAATGTTAAAAAAAAATTTTTTATATTCCTCCTGTGAAGATATAAAATTTGTTTTATCTTGTTGGTTATGTTCTCAGTGCCAGTTAAACACAATTTTAAGGTTTTCTTTTTCCTATGGCATCAAAATTGGAGACATGTAGACTGGCAATAATATATTACAAGTTACACAAGAAGAATTTAAAAGTTTGATTTCTTTTTATAATGCTGAAGGCAGGTATCAGTTTTCTTTAATTTTAGTTTTTAATTTTTTTCTTATTTACAACTTTTATTATATTATTATTTATTTATTTCTTGGAAGACAGAGTCTCCCTGGATCACCTGGGTAGAGTGCCATGGTGTCATATCTCACAGCAATCTCCAACTGGGTTCAAGTGATCCTCCTGCCTCAGCCTCCTGAGTAGCTGGGACTACAGGCACCAGCTATGACACCTGGCTGGTTTTTCAATTTTTAATAGAGGTAGGTCTTGCTGTTGCTCAGGCTGGTCTTGAACTATCTGGGTTCAAGTGGTCTTTCCAGAGTGCTAGGATTATAGGCGTGAGTCACCACGCCTGTTCCTGGTAACAGATTATTGTCTGTCTCATAGGCTATGTCTAATCAGGACTTCACTGTAGTAATAAAACCAAATATAGATTTAGTTTACAAAGTTTACATGGTTTACAAAGTTCTTTCCACTCTTCAGCTCATGTCTATACTGGCAGTCCACAGCCATCCACCTCCTGAGACAGCTATAATTATAATATGTTCTATAAGTACAGAAACTGAGGCTTAGAGGTGGTAAGGTCACAAAAGTGGTAAGTGATGGAGCTAGGGCTCAAACCAGATGTGGCCATGCTGATGAGCTCACGATCTAATCCGCAGTCTCCCTGAATACATTTCTGATAGTGAGTTGTGTGATGAACAGCAATCCATTTCAATTCAAATCATTCATCTTCAAAATCAAACAGAGTGCTATGAATTATGCCACTGACAACTGAAATAGAAGCAAAATACCTGGTAAAATGAAATCCTTTCCACTAATCTTTCCTCTGTCTCTTCCACCAAACTCACAGAGGGCAAAGTAGACATGAGAATTTCCAGGTCCTTTTCAAGAGATACATAGTTTTCATCAAATTCTTCCCATTTCTAGAGAATTAAGAACATTAAAGTCAGTGGGAGTCCTTTTGTGGATTGGTTCCAGACAATGACACAATTAATCATAAAAACAAAAATGAACATTGAGAGCACACAAAATTAAAGCGCTGATTTCAAATATTTCTGAGAGGTGTAATCCACGCTAGTATGAGCTCAGTGTCTTAACAGAAAACAATTTGAGAACATGGTTTTTAAAAATCCAGTTGGCATAAAATTAGTGCTCTAAGCTTGCCTTGTGAGACTAGATAATAAGACTAAGGGAGTAATACATTAGGTTAGAGGACGTTCTTAGCAACCTCTGCAGAGACTCAGAGCACCATGAAAGTCTCTATCTTACTTGGAAATGCAAAGAGCTAACCTTTAAAGCCTTTTCCAACAGACGCTCTTATCAGGCTGTTATTGTGGTCCCTGTTCTAAGCACAAGCCTGCCTAACATTATCCTCCCATCCCTGGTAGCATGGGAGGATAATGTTAGGCAGGTTTGCGCTTAGAGCAGGGAGGGCAAAACAGCTTGATAAGAGTAAGTTGATAAGACAATCAACCTGTCAAGGTAGTGTGATTGCCTTGGCCTGCTTTGTCCTCACTCCCTCCATTTCCACGGATGCCTACCGCAAGGGTCCCAGCATGCTACAGAGCCAAGTTGCTGACACTAAAAATCATTTGTGGAGCGGCGCCTATGGCACAAAGGAGTAGGGCACTGGCCCCATGTGCCGGAGGTGGAGGGTTCCAACCCAGCCCCGACAGGAAACTGCAAAACAAACTAAAAATCATTTGTGGGGCAGTGCCTGTAGCTCAGTGGTTACGGCATCAGCCACATATGCTGCGGCTGACTTGGTCGAACCCAGCCTGGACCAGCCAAAACAAGAATGACAACTGCAACAAAAAAAAATAGCTGGGTGTTGTGGTGGGCTCCTATAGTCCCAGCTACTCGGGAGGCTGAGGCAAGAAAATAGCTTAAGCCCAAGTGTCTGAGTTACTGTGAGCTGCGACACCACAGCACTCTACCCAGGGCGACAGCTTGAGACTCTGTCTCACCCTCCAAAAATAAACAAATAAAGTTTTATGCCAACGTGGCTGATGAATTTCAAGATAGTATGTTAAATCAGTGGTTAAGTTATCCTGTTGGAAAAACGATCCCACTAATCTCATGTCTACTCACATAGTGGGTCACTTGGCTTTTACAGGGCTCTCACTGGACCCATGGAGTCTTTTTTTCAAAACGCCATAAAATAGTATTATAAATATCAATTTGATGCACTAACTAGAAAATAAATTTTGTTAGCATATTACATTATCAGGTTGAATATTTCCTTCCTTTTTATTTACCTTGTATGCTAATATGGGCTGCAAAAAGTTTAATAAATCAGAGGGGGAAATGTTAAAACTGAGAAAGAGCTTTATGAGTGCCTAATTTTTTTCTTAGAATTGAGACAAGATTGTCACAAATCCATTTGAACAACAGAACAGCTGGGACTGTTCTCTTGAGGGAGTACAGTTTCTGAACCACTGTTGCATCCAACCGACTTTGGCAGTGCTTACAATTTTGCTTATTCATTCATAAAACCTAAAAGGCAGAAAGATGCTGTACCCTCTCAAATTTGTGTATGAGAAAGTCCACCCAATCTCTCCTTCATGGTATAGCCATCAGAACTAATCGGGCATCCACATTCCTCGCTCTTATGTTCCCATTTAATTATAGCTTAAAGAGAACCAGATACTTATTTTCAACACTGGAGGTGGCTGTTGACAATCAGGAATTCCCAGCTTAAGTACAAAGTTTCAGTAACCCAAGTACCTGCAACAAACTCTGCAGCTTCATGCCACATTGTTGTGACCTTTCTTCTAGCAATTTAACTTCTGCTACTTGTTCTGCCCAAAATGTCTTTCTTTTTTGCAATAAAGAAGGAAACATTTTGGCAGAATATGTTTGGATCAACAACATGTCAGCAACAAGCTTCTGGAAGAAACCCTGTAAAGAAGGAAAAGGTTTTAATACTTACTTATTAATTGTGAAAATCTTAAAAATCAAGTTACTTCAAATTTTTACCACTGATTTATATTTTTAAATCCAAAAATCCCAGGACACTTGTGTAGAGTCAAATACATGAGAAAACAAAAAGCAAATTGAAATGGATCCCTTAGTCTTTGAACACTAAAGGAATTCTAACAAATTATAAAGATATGTTATCCTTAAGTAATATTTTCCACAAAATAATCTATTTTAAATGGCAAACATTATTGTTAGTCAATTTTAATTTTTAGGTAGATCTTTCTATGTCAGTTGTTTTGAGTTTTAAAAACATTACAAAAAGATAGATGCCAGCCAGGCACAGTGGTGTATACCCATAGTCCCAGGCTTGCCTGGGAGGCTGAGACAGGAGGATGGCTTCAGCCCAGGAGTTCTAGGCCAGCCTGGGTAACACAACGCGCCCTTATCTCTTAAAGCAGTGGTTCTCAACCTTCCTAATGCCATGACCCTTTAATACAGTTCCTGTGGGTCACAACCCACAGGTTGAGAACCGCTGTCTTAAGGACAGATGCCAACGTGGCTGATGAATTTCAAGACAGTATGTTAGATGGATTGATGTGCCCATACATTCGCAGACAGGGTTCCTAAACCCTAGCTCTACCTTCTATTCAACAAAATGGCTAAATAAGGGGAATTAGCTGATGGGCATTTCTAGAAATTCTGGTACATAAAGGTTGTAGGATATGTTTATTTTTAAATATAATATTTAAAAATCCTACATCAAGCACACAAAGTGAATTCAGTGTGAGTTTAAAATGACTTGTTTTTCTTCCACAGGCTTAGGAAGTCTGGACCCCCCTGGGTTACTCACAGAGATAGGCTTTTTTCGAAAATTCCTTAAGCCTATTCTCTAAGGCGGTACTTCCCGTTAAGCCTGAGATCAAAGGGCTTGCAGCCCTTCCACAGAGACACAGGCCAGAAGGTTGACATATGTTAACAACATATTGTCTAAGGTCTATAGATATTCTGCCCTGAAGAAAAGACACAGTCATTACTTCATACTGGGTAAACTGAGTGAATGCTTGAGAATATTCTATTAACTTTGTTCCCCTGAGGCTACTTCTGTCTTTGTGCCCTGCTCAGAAACTAGTCATTGTCTTGAAAATAGGAGAGATTTACTGAAAGGTGATGGTATTGATAT